>JAQIXX010000272.1:0-72152 GCA_034700605.1 Willowsia nigromaculata | reverse complement strand
CTGACATTTACAGATTACATGCCAAATTTCAGCTCATTCGGTTGAAAACTACCGAAATTATTTGGTGCCCTCTGAATTGCAATTTCAAACTTTCGCGCCCTCCACCTCCCGTATTTCAAATTTTTAGAGAAAATTTAAAACACAACCTACTACTTATTTTTGATGGAGAATCATCCTATGGTATTATTTTTTGATTTTGTAACTTTCGGTTCAAAGTCCTTCCGGTATACTATGGAGCTACTCAATTGCCAATTGCATGCATTATGTGAGTACAGCATCCATGGTATAGGTATCTCATGTCTCTCCAGTAAGTCTTAGATGATAAGTAGCTCCAGTAGTCCATGAGTTCCAGATGAAAAATGTAGTCTTCCATTTGCATTCCATTAAATCTCAGTGCCGCGTTCATTAAACGGTCATACGGTCATTAAACCTAAGTTCACTTCATTGTCAACTGACATACAGGACCAGGACAAATACTCATATTTGGGGTCCCAACTGCCAACCGGGCTGTTAATGAAAATGTTAAGTTTAGGGAGCATAGAAATCGGGGAGGGCAAACCATGCTTTATAATTGCTGAAATAGGTCAGAACCATAATGGTGATATTGAAATAGCAAGGAAGATGATTGAGGTTGCAAAGGTGGGTGGCTAAAATAATTTCCCATCATGTGATTACTAACGCTAGTAATTTACACAATTGGTTTATCATTCATGTCTTTGAAGGAGTGTGGTGTGTCGTGCGTCAAGTTTCAGAAGACCAGCTTATCTGACAGATTTACAAAAAGCGCACTGGAGACACCGTACACAAGTCCTAATGCATTTGGGGCTCTGTATGGAGAGCACAGAGCGCATCTTGAGTTTTCTAAAGAAGACTTCAAAAGTCTGAAAGAATATGCCGAGCAAACTGTGGGTATCATGTTCACCTCCAGTTGTATGGATATCGTAAGCACATAATTCTTTTAAAGAATATAATGGTGAGCATTTATTTGTGTTTTGATATGAATTATTCGTTGGTTCTGTTGGTATCATATTTCTTTAGTTCAGGTTGTTCTCTTGACTTCTATTTTTAGCTACTAGTTTACCAGACCTTTGTTCTATATGCGATTTTAATTCGTTGCATTTGCATGTTTAGGTTTGCATGAATAATTTGTATTTGTAAAATATGCAGTGCAACCGCAACATCATTTCATAGTCGGTTGCATTCAAATGATATTTTCGATTTGTAGCCATCAGCGACATTTCTAAGAGACATTGGAATCCCATTTCTCAAAATTGGATCTGGTGACACAAATAATCCGCTTCTAATAGACCATGCTACCAAATTAGGAATGCCAATCATTCTTTCCACAGGTACTGTTGTGCATGAATGAATACATGAAATGTGAGTGACCGCTTATCGTTTCTCGTGTTGATTGAAAAACGGCTATGACGGTTATGTGAAATTAGGAATGTCTGACATGGAAACTGTGGAAACAGCCTATAACACTATCAAAAAACACCATTCCAACTTTGCCCTCTTACACTGCGTTTCATCCTATCCAACTGCCCCCGAGGATGTTAACCTGTCAGTGATGCAACTGTATAAAACACAGTTCCCTGATGTTCCTATTGGCTATTCTGGTCATGAAAAGGGGATTGCTATTGCGATCGGAGCAGTAGCTCGTGGGGCCAAGGTTTAAAAAACTTTGAATATGAATGAAACACTAAACAGTTAACAATTTTTGCCTGAACGACAAACGATGATTTGTAGACAATACGTAAATACCTACAACTTTCTATAATGTTCACAGATCATTGAAAAACATTTTACACTTGACAAGACAATGAAAGGAACTGACCAGCCATGTTCATTGGATCCAGTAGAGCTTCGCCAACTTGTTCAAGGAATCAGGGAAGTTGAAGCAGCTATTGGGAGACCAGTAAAGGTGAAGATTTTTTTCATGTTGAATATAAAAAATACGCAACTTAGGATTTAGTTTGGTGGCTTGATAAATATTTTCGTCCCAGGAGTTCCTGCCTTCTGAAAAGCCATGCAATGACAAACTTGGAAAAACAATGGTTGCCGCAAACCAAATCGAGGAAAACGCGGAGATCAAGTTTTGTGATATCGCAATAAAAGTCTCCAAACCGCATGGCATACAACCTAAGTATATTAATGACATAATCGGGAAAAGGGTTAACAAAACCATATTACAGGATACTCCGATCAGAAGAGAAGATATAATTTGATTTGACTTTATCGAATGAAATTCAATGATGTAGCTGCTGATGAGATATTTTGTATTTTTGTCATTTATTATCAGTATTCGAAGAATGAGGAGTCGTATTATTGTAAAATAAAATATAAAAATGACTTAATGTTAATTCAATAAAACTATTAAATCAATACCCGATCTTATTTTAGTCCAAAGAACTTATTTTCACAAACAAATCGACAAGTTTGAAGAAGTATGTTCCTTTCCTTGCGAATTTGGTCTTGTAATAACTGAAAATTAAAAAAGGCACTTTCATTAAAATGAGATTAAAATGTCTTCTGTTTTCAGTTTAAAATGTTCATGTTGGTTATCAATATTATTACCGTTTCCAGTAATTTTGTTCTGAACCATCCTGTACGGTTTCTGAATCGTGGTTTAGCGAAAACTGGTTTATCCTTAAAAGTTTGGTCCCTCCTGAACTCCTCAATTACCATTGAGTCGTCACTGTTCATGTCTAATGTCTCCTCATTTGGTAATTTCTGCTTTGTTGAATCTTGCTGGTGATTATGGGTTGCGGCATTGACGTCAGAAGTTGTTCCGACGACAGGAGACTGCAATATTTCTTTGACATCCTCAGATGTAGCACTTTCAGTCTTTTGCACAGACGGAGTTTCTGAAAAGTTCATAAAGCAGATTAAATACATGCTACGGCTTAATATGTTCAAGAGCATCTCTCAAACTATAATTCATAAGCAATTTTATATCATACGAAAAACGTAGTTCAATTTTTCAGATGCTTACCAATTGGCTCCTGCTCCTCCTGATCACTGTCTGAAGCAGAGCTGTAGTCAACTAACATCAGATTTCCAGACGGTTTGATTGGCACCTTAGTAGTTTCATTGCATGAGGCAGAATCCGACTTCTCTGGAGTAACTGGTTCCACATCCGTTTTAGTACGCGCACCAAAATAATCCTCTTCATCATCTGATATCGGTATGGAAGCATCTTCCGTTTCAGACTCACTGTCCGTTAGGCGATCCAGCTGTTTCACTTTGAAACCCTTCCACTTAACTTTTGTCTGTTTCTTAAGCGTCCCATCTTTCCCCATTTTCACATTCAAATAAAAGTTCTCCAAGTGAACGACTTTCGACTTGTTCATCGAAAAGAAAGGAACTCGGATATCACGCGCGTTTACATCAGGAGCAAATGGACGACGCATCCATTCATCGCTCTGCTTGTACTCAATCATACGCAACCGTCTCTCACATTGTATGAAGGACCTTACATTTGGATCATTCTTCTGGATTTTGTAACGGAAAGTGGCTACAGGTGGACGAGAGCTGGATATATTCTTTTTCTTTGAAACACCGCATATTTCTCGGCGCTCTTCTTTCTCCTTCATTTCGTCATCCTTTTGCTGCGCTTTCTCATTGGTGGGATAATTCTTCCTTCGCTCTTGTCTCCAGCGTTCAATGTCCTCTGGAGTATTTAAATTCTTCATTCGGTTATACAGGTTCCCTTCGTGTTGCATCCGAATATGCTTAGACACTACCAAAGCGTGTGCTTCAAACTGACAGCCGTCAAGACTAGAAGGAAGTATGAAAGTATCAACTCAATTTTAGAATTATTTCAGAGATAACTGTAGAACAATTGGTCACATTTTCGATTACTTAGAAATACTAACCCGCAAACCATATGTTCCTTTTTGTGCTCATCAACTTGTTCCTGAGTTTTGAATCCTCTTTCGCAAGGACAGCAGTAAAAGTTATGATTTACCTCTGGGCCTTGTCTTGAATTATCTTTCTTCATGTTTAAAAATTGGGGTTTTCCACCGCCGCCGCCTCTACCTCTTCCACGATTCCATCCACCTCTTCCTCTAGACCTGCCATTATTGTTGTACGGTCCTCCTCGATTAGGTCCTCCATTAAACTGTGACTGTCGATAATGTTGATTATTTGATGAGTTATTATAGTACTCAATGGAGTGAGATCTTGCTAGGTCAAATGATTGGGCATGGTCCACCATTGCCCGCGGCGCAGGTGGAACAAAGACAGTTGCATCATTACTCATTTTAAATTAAATTATTGAGTCCACAATCGTGATTATCAACCACTGACTATAATCGGTGTCAGACACTTTGACTTCACTGGACTGATCGTCAAACTCTTCACATTCAATAATATAATGTCAATTACAATCCTAATAACCAAGCTTATTTCAAGCTCCCTATTCTCACATCTTTATCGATTGAAGAACCATTCGAAATTAATTGATGAACCAATTTTAATTGATCTGTAAACGCATTGTTTTTTTTATCTCCCACGTGCGAAGTATATTCAGAACACTCAAAACAAAAGGAATGCACATGTGCTCATGCTTGAGGTTTCACCGACTGTGAATCTTACGATGAATACATCTGCATAAGTCATTAACCGCCGTGTCTTAATATACCCCAAATATCTATGGTATTTTATATGCATCCGAACATGAGTACTTTCTGCTTGCGCTGCGTCTTCACCTTAACGATTCTAATTTTTTATTTAAATAATGAATCATAATTATGGAACTATTCAAGATTTAGATGAGCAAACTGCAATAGTGGCAACTTAATGAATAAAGATTGAACATTAATTAACTGCTTTGCTCTTGGTTTCTTTAGTATTACTCTTTTTTATTTTTTTGTTCAGATCGGCTGTAACTGTACATGGTTAAAATGATAATGTCTCTAGCAATAATAATATAATTACTGAATGCAATAAAACATTTTGTTTTCTTTGAGAGATTAACATGGTGTGTGAGAGTCAAGTCAAAATTAAGTAACAACTGGATCGGTTAATAAAATGTTTTTTGTATTATTTTTGGCGTTCTCTACACACTGAAAAACCACCTTGTTTTGTTGACACATTCTTTATCATTTCATACGACTATAAAATAAAACATTTGACACATTCGCATCATTGCAACAACACCAACAACCTTTGAAATTATATTTTTGCTTGCTTGTAGATTGCATATTGTATAGATTTTTTGGTAAAATAATCATTTGTAACAGAATTAAATTTAACAATTGATTCGTCTTATTTATGCTGTTCTCTTTTTAAGGATATTAATAAGCCGACAATGGTAGTAGTTTAAAGAGCAGTAATATTTCTTTTCTTAGACAATGACACATCGCAAATAGTTTTTTTCTTCTTATAAGTTTACAAGGTGTACAAAATTATATCATAGCGATTGATTTGTATTTTTTACTGAGGGAAATACACATTTCGATTTTCCCGTACACGTATAATAAGAAAGATTGCCTCTAGACCTGTTGTACCACTTTCAAGTATTTTAACTATTTTTTCTCAATCATAGGAATCGCTAGCATACGCACGCTCAAATATATATTGCCATTAGCCATTTTTAGCTTTTAATGATAAATCTATACACATCTGATGCTGCTGGTACAATATTTTTATAAGACGTACTGAGATTTCTTAAAATTAAAATGCTAAAATTAAATAGCGATTCAGTTAAAGCATATTTGTCTAAAGATAATGCATGGATACATATTTAAATAGTAGAAGATACACTAAAAAGTCAAATATTACAAGATTAAATCTAGATATATTTATGTACCTAGGATTACACAGTAGCATATTTTATCGTATAAAATAATCTTATCTATGATCTATAAAATACTAGAAGCAATTAGAATATTACAGTAGTAGTAACGTCGGCGGTGTTTACTCATCCACTGATTCTGATATAACCTAACCTTATATCCCTATTCGTACTCTCAGCGTCACGTCATGAGAACAATTGCACAAAACAGTTGAAGGACTTAAGTCACAAGAAAATCCTTTACAAACTCAAAACGTTTTTAAAAAAAAAACTCGAAGCGAAGGCAAGTTAAAATAAATAAATGTACACTAAATAGGACTATTCGACTCGTGATTAAGGTAGAAGTAAACTTAACACAGTGGTCAAATGAATAGAAACTGTCGGCAGCACTGTCTTCGCAAACTACAGTTACATATTTGTGTTCAGTATACTATCATCAAAAAATATGGTTTTGTGAATGTCTGCAAAACTTTGTTTAATAAAACGTTGCTGTACATGTTATACTTGTCCCACTTGGCCATTTATCAATTCATCGCATAAAGCACTAAGTTGCGCATTCTCCTTGGCCTTCTGCTCCACATCGTTTTCCAAAGTACTTAACTTCATCTCCATTTTTCTATACTGGGCACGCAGTTTGGCATTTTCAAATTCCATCTCTTTGATGCGCGTTTCGTAGTCCAAGTGCATTCTGCAAAGTAGAACATTAAAATATTTTGGTAAAAAAGTACAATAATCAACTTTTAAAAAGAGCCAGATACAAATCGCTAATCATACTTTTCTATGCTTTCTTGAGCCTTTTCTTTGATCATGTCAATTTTCTTGTCTCTGTTTTGAATTCTTTGCATCATTTCTTGGTCTCTTCTAATTAGCGTATCTTCATTTGATTTCATATTTTCCAGGAGAGCTTTAGCTCGTTCATATTTTCTAAGAGAAATAAAATACGAAAATAATTAGCCAAATGAACATTAAAATTACATCAAATTAGAATAAAGATAGTTTGCAGTTTGCAGCGTAGTGTTTGTTACCTGTGGACATCCGAAAAGGCACTTTCGACATTTCTCAGATCTTCTAAGGCCTGATCTCTTTCCTTAATTAGCGTTTGTTTCTCCGTTTCAGCTTCATCCATACGCTGTTTTAACTGATCTATTTGCTGAATGAACATGGATAAGGTCTTTTCATACTCACTTAACACCCTCCTGAAATCAAAATAAGCAAATATTCTCATCAATTTAAATGGCGATGATTGCCTATGATTAAACATGCAGTGGAATGGCAAAGAAGGAAATGCGATCCCATACTTTTCATACCTAAAACTGGTACCGTCAAGTTTATTCGAGGTCTGAACTTCATCCACATTATCGTGAAGTTCATTAATATGGTTTTCCTTCTGTTTAAGGTGCCCAGACAGTTCATCTTCATGAATACTTGATGCACCCTGAAATTAACATAACAATTATAGTATTAAGTCTATGATATTTTTATGAGGAACGAAACGACAGAGGGAAAAATTATATTTTTAATACCATGGTTTCGGAATCAATTCCATTCATTTCCGTGTAATTGCCCGATAATGAGGGTGACATAATGTTTCCCCTTTGCTGGGCAATAGAAGATTTGGTTGTGTTGACACCACTTCGAGTTCGTTTTAAACTGTCTTTCTTGGCAACTGCAATGGGAGTTTCATTAACCTGTACAAATATATAAAAAGTTTCATTGAGCACACACTTAAAAAGTTTTGTTATTTTTAAATACAAGTATTTATAAGCCATTCTTACAATTATACTATTAGTATGTTTCCCATTGACAATAGTTTTCACTGATGGATCTCCCACATGATTATTTTCATTGATTGTCTGGTGATGACGTGTGGAGCCAGAAACATGCTCGTCCAAAACCTTCGTTAGTAAATCCTCTTGCCTGCTGCTGGAATAACACACGAGCACAAATGAATGAATTAATTAGCCAGAAATGTCACATTAACCACTGCATTCAATTATTCCACTATTGACAATTTTGTGCACAAATTCTACTACTACGGTGAACACAAAGAAACTACGTTTCTAACTATACAATTTCAAATATTTATTTACTCATTCAGAGGTAAAGAGTGGAGCGGGTCGAATTCCTCTGTGGACGAACTACTATAATTATTATTATTATTATAGCTAACTTCTTGGTGGTTTATGAAATCGTCAGCAATCCCTGTTCTACGCATTTAAGTACAGTTTTTCTGAATTAAATTCAGCGCAATTCATACATTTCTTGATAAATATTTTATATACTGACTAGATGGCAATTTCACACTTTTGGAACAGTGCCTTCCTTAATAAAAAAAATTGAAACACAGTAAAATTTCACTCTCATTTCGCTACATTTTCCCTGCAAATATCAAAAATCCACTTTTTTTATTCCCAACAAAACAACATCCGTCATCCTTATCATCA
This sequence comes from Willowsia nigromaculata, assembly GCA_034700605.1. Classification (NCBI taxonomy): domain Eukaryota; kingdom Metazoa; phylum Arthropoda; class Collembola; order Entomobryomorpha; family Entomobryidae; genus Willowsia; species Willowsia nigromaculata. The sequence goes on along the minus strand of JAQIXX010000272.1, from coordinate 63,908 downwards.
CCTTTGCATCACCATTGCGTCACCACACATCACACAGAAACTGTTGCCTTTTTTTATATCTCCTCTTTCTACAATCTATGCACTTTTTCTTATCACCCAGCTCATAAAAAATTCAACTTTGCACACTCATCTCCTTCTGCAATGAAACCCCAGAAGAGCTTTTGCTTAGATTGAATATTTTTACTAGTTGTTTCAATTAAATTACAACAACTATGAAACCATTCCACATGTCAAAAATGAAACACTCAAAAAAAAATCTCTTCTTAAAAAAATACCTTCATCTCCTCCCTTCAAAAAACCTCTTCACAACCACTGCTTCTACCACTCTTCTAACGACAAAATGCAAAACAGCAACATGTTAACTGCAACATTCTCCTCTGATAAAGGCAATAATATTCAGAGATTCACGACGTGCTCCTCGTCACCATCATCATTTTTATTACTCAGAGAGGCTATTATCAATGCACTCCCACAACAACAGGAGCGATAAAGATGGAATGAAATATCATTACAGATTATGCAGCTGCTTTTTTAAAGCTCTAGATTCCTTTTTTAAAAGGCAAAACATTTCTCTCTCATCTCACATCTCTCTCTCTCTGAAGATCATGAAGAAGTGGAGATGATCAAGATGAGGAAGAAGACACACATATGACTAGTAAGTATGTAATATGCTTTCCTTGTCCATTACAGCCCATTATGTATATTACGTCGTCTCTCTCGCATATCGCAACCAATAAATCCATATAGCACGGGAATGCCTATATCCTCCTCACATAAGAATATTTTAGTACTCCTTTCATCCACAATAACCCTTTCTCTCTGAGTTGCTGTCACTTTGACTTTACATACATGCTTATTACATTCCTACTTCCTATACAATAATATTTCCCTCTAATGTCATATATTTTTGGAGTGGAGGAAAAAGGAAGAAGATTTTTCTCGCGTAGTATGTTCGCATGGAGTATGTTTCTTGCGATATGTCAAAGTGTTGGTGGCGGTGGTGGCATGGCGATAGTAGGAGTATAATATTCAGAGTATATCTCTATGCGACCAACAAGCCACCTTTATTTTTTCAAACAATAACTTGTCTCTCTGGTCTGGTATGCGAGTTTAAGTTCCGTCGAGTGCAGTGCCATGATGGGATCATGAAAAGCTGGTATGAGTGCATTGCACATTTTTATTGTGTAAAAAAAATCTTGCAGAGTGTGAGTACATATAAAAGTGTGAGCAGAGGGGAATAAGAGATTTGCATTGCAGTGGTATTTTTTCCTGTTTCCTTTCCGTATCTCCTTTTTTTACTATCGTCCTTTCTTCATGATTATTATTTGGTTGAGTTTTTTTTCGTGGAATGCATGCATTTTTGTTGGTATACTAACACCGCGTATTTCTACTAGCACGACGACGGTATGAGAGGCCGCTGTACGAAAAATCTGTTTACGATGCACACACACGAGTAAGGTTTCTTATCTGTTTTTTATTCGTGGTTTCGTTTCGTTTGGTTGCGAACAGACCAGACCAGACCACCATGAGAAGTTCTGCTGGCTATTAGAGAATAGCCAGAGGAAGAAGAAGAATAGAAAACTTTTTGCGGCTTGTAATTTCTTTCGTGTAAAGTAAAAGAGTTAGATTGTTACTACTTATGTGTGTAAGTTTGTATGTATTTGTATATTTTTTGTATGTCCGTCGTGGTTCTAATGTTTTTGAAAGCTTGGTGGAGAGAAGAAACGCTAACGCTGTGTGTGTAAGACAATGCACAAGAAATGAAAGTCACTTTCGCTATAATAATGTAATATTAATATATTGTTTGCGTTGTGCTAATATTATATCACCTTTTGTGATATTGCATATTATTATTTGGCTTGGAATGTAAGCACTATTTCCTTTTCTCACGAGGTGTTTTCGATGATATGTATAATATGTATGTACAAATGCATGGAGAGATTATTGTCATGCGGAACGATAACTCGAAGACAAACCTTTAATTTTGCGCAATGCATAAATTGCAGAATGCGTTTTGTTTTTACGGGAAAAGAATGATGACAAAGAGGAAATAAATTAATTAGGAGATCAATGGTAAATTATTTTGATGTCTCTCATTCTTGATGTCTGAATCATATAGTATGACCAAACGGCTTGTGCTTATAATAATAGTGATGTATGAAAAATAAACAGAATTATCTCCCCGACTAGTAGTCTCCCTCCACACTCCACTTCACCGCTATACATACACGTTATTGAGATAAAGGACTATTACTATCACACTTTTCATTCTGAACTGTAACATTGACAATGCTAACAAATAGGAAGCATTTGATGTCACCTTTTCGCTAGAGGTATAAATCATGAATAATTCACAGACACTGACGATGAATAACGATTCAATATAAACTATAAACTTACATTATGATGGTTGATAATTAATATTTCCAATGAAACATTTAAGAGAAAAACACAGTCAATACTTGTTCACTACACTTCTTGCGCAAAACCGCACTTTCTTAATGAGATGCGATGTGATTTGCTTATTACATTACACTTCCAAACAAAAACTGACAAGCTCTACAAGAAACTCATCCCGTGGGCCTGCTCCTTTCTTGTGGTCAAATTTCATGTGAAATATTTCATTTGACAGGATAACCCTGGAACCACTTTTTTTCACAAATCACAGTTAAAATATTGTGCATACAGGCGATTGTTTCGTCGTCCTGTTCTGTTGCGAATGTCGAGACAAAATCCTACATCAGCCCATGCAAGCACGTCAAACCAATGAATCATGAATCAGAAAGTGACTACGTTACACTGTAACAATAACAATATAGACATCATCGCGTCTATCTCCTCTGTTTAAAATACATGCAGGTATAACGCTTTCCGTTCATCTAGAAAAATAGCCCCCTCTTCAACACAAGACGACGATCATGTCCTGTTTAAAGTCTTGTAACAAACGGATAAATAAAAAAATGGCAAACTAGCTTTTACAGCCAGGAACAAACAATGTTGATGATAAAATTATTGTTATGAATGATGCATGCACAGACTTCTAGTACAAACAAAACAGGCACGACTTCTCACTACTAAACGCAAAGATGATGATGCATTTTGAAGATAGTGCACGCATTCAATTGAAACATTGTTGGAGTTTGAGGAATCATAACAACTTGAACAGTAACAGCAGCACTGCTTTTACCTTTTCATCCAATTCATCATAAACAAGATTAGCATGTAGCATGCATATCATGTAGACTCTCTCTGAGAGCGTCTTCATATTCAGTGGACTGCACTGATTTTTTTATATTTTGAATTCTCATTTTTTTGCTCATGGTCATGTCAGCTTTGTTACATTACATGACGTACACGCTACAAGTAAAATTACTCAGGTAAGAGCTGATTGACGTGTAAAAAGCAGAGGGATGATATATATATTGCTGTGTGGTGGTGATACCATGATAATGATAATATAAGCACCTATAAAAGGTAGATAAGCTCATAGCTCATTACTGCTCGTCTTCATCATACTGTTGCTCTTTTAGTCTCTATGTTTCATACAATAATAAAATATGCACAGGTAGGTAGGCATCTAATATGACTTGTGTGTGATGGTGATTAAATTAAAACACCTGGTACATCTCTTTCCCCTTCTTCTTCGGCGAGAGAGAAAAAACGTAATCCTACAACAGAAACAAACGCATGCACATGCAGTCAGAGAAGAGTCAGGTTCATTCAACTCTCTCAGCCATTTCATCAAATAAATCCTCTGAATGAGGGACGTCGAGGAGCGATATTATGATGATATTCAAAAGGTGGTTGGATTGTTGGTTATGTTACAAATTTATACATGAATCCGCCTTCACTACTACTATTACTATTACTAACTACTAGTCATGGTAGTACTATCGTCAACATTTATCATTTATCCGTATAATAATGATATCTGAACACTGATTAGTAGCAGTAGTAAAAATTGTAAGTGATTTTTTTGTTGAAAGTCCTAAATAATGAGCTCGAGATGTGTAACTGAGTAGCTATGAATTTTTTTAGAGGATTTGTGCCAAAAATGGGAGAAAAAACTTTTTCCTTGTTGAACATTCAACCGAACATGCGTTGATTGGCGAATAAATAGATGCTATCGGTATCAACATGTTTAAAGTTTACGATTATTATGGCACGATCATCATGCTTGTGATCAGCAATGATGGAAGCTTGAATGAAAATGAAAAAAATATCTGATTATTGACTTATATACGTGCTCTAAAGGAATTCCAAAATTTCTTTTTTACTGTTATTATGACAGCTTGCGAGTAATGTTTTATGATTGATTTTATCTCTTCTTTTGGATAATAATCTACATGAAGTATTTAGCCTTCTTATAAGCATAATATTTGCATTATGTGATTATGTGACTTAACTCTGCACTCTAAGATTTTCAATCAGCAATTAACTTGCTTAGTTGCATTTTGCTTTCATGATAGATCATGAAGCAGAGATTTATTACCGATAATAAATAAAGCGACTAGTTTTATATCTGGTTTTTACGTTGGAGTTACTTTACTGCAAATTGCTACTGTGACAAAACGCTCTGCGAAAACTCAAAGTAATTTTCTCTAAGGCTTTTGGATTGTATTTCTGTGTTTATGAGTACGCATTAATGATGAACATGAGTTTTGTTGATGTGTACTTATCGATAAATGCAAATACAAGTGCAAGACAAAAAGCAGCATGTTTTATGAATTGAAAATATGCGTACAATCTGAAAGTGGCATTTAAAACATTATAACTTGTTTTTTACTTTCATTGCGTTGAACCAAGTGCATTTGCATGTCAGTCATTTTTTTGGCTTGCATCTTCACTAAAGATGCGTGCTATATGGATTGCACGTTTGCATCATATTTATTATGCGAATCATGATTTATATGCCTTTAACTAACTGAGACCCTAATTTTAGGCATTAACGTGTTCTGCTAAGTGAAGACATGAATCCTAATGTACAACATCAATCATTGCACTCGGAGTTTTTGCATTTTTCAATTTCATTTGCAATTTAAATCTAATTTTGAATCAGAAAGTGAGGCTCATTAGCCATTATCTAGTTAAGTAATATACCAACCACAAGATAATCTTACTAATACTCTATACTCTATTACTTCCAAGATTGGCCTGTCCACAGTCCACATAAAGATGGTCAATTCCAAGCGTAATTAGTGATGACATAAGCATAAACAAATTGCAAAAGCTTCTAATCAAAATATGTTTAGCGTAAATTCAATTGTTATGAAACGAGTGAATGTCATTTCATTCAAATTACTAATAATCATCAAAAATTGGGGATATGAATGCACCCTGGGCATAGGAAAATTCAACGTGGGAGTAATTTCATTTGTGCATTTAAAAGTAAACGCAGCAAATTTTTGCGCTGCAAACTTTCAAACTATTCGTCATGCAAAATTGTCCTACATAAACTGGTAATGATAAACGGATTATACAATTACTAAATCTACACAATTTATAAATGCACATCAGCAAAAATGGTAACCATCGTTCTAGCATTAACAACACTCTTTTTAAAATGGGAAATTCGGGTTAAACTACCTTCTGTTGACCGTTTGTCCATCAACGTGAATGATTGCTACTGTTGAAGGTTCAACTGGACATAGGTCATGAGTAATGTTGTTCGGCTGATCAATCATCTTTGATGATTTTTGCTCTGAAATAAAAAAATATTGGTTGTTCATGATCAACACATCAAATATGGATGCTGCAGTAGTGATAATATTTCTAAGTTGCTTACCTGCAAACTTTAACTTCTTTGCTTGTGCCTTTCTCAGTTCCACAATGATGGCATCGGACGTTGATTTCTGGTTTGCCAAACTTAATTCTATAAGAGAGCATTCTGAAGACGTATTTCCATTCAGTTTTGGCGTGGCTCTGTCAGGAGATATACGGCAAATTGGTCTCCCATTTGGTTTCGAGGTTTCATCAAAACGGGGAGAGCTACTCTTTTCATGGCTTTGTGTCGACGAATCACCCATCGACGAGGAAGGAGTTGATGAATACGAGTTATTTCGACAATATTGCAGAGGTGGCATTGGTGGTGGTACTGGACAATTTGATTTCTCCTCAACAACAGCAATATTATTTTTAGCATCAATTTCTTCATTTACATTCTTCGAGGACAACCTTGATGGCGGTTCAAATATTTCCACACGGGACATGGGATCTTCTTTAGGGGCTTTTACGCGACAAAAACTTGGCTTCTTTCTGAATGTTGCAGAGTTTCCATTTGTTACTGAGCTGGAAGGTGCCATGCGAGGTATCACAATATCCGCAGTGTCTGCTGACTTTAGTGTCATGCTATCATCTTCAAACGGGTCTCGTGTTTCAACCCCAGCACTGAAAGGAACAGGCGCTGGGATTGTGGTGCCACCAGCACTAACATCACTTTCATTTATTGTCACAATGCTTATCTGCGAGACAGTTGAGGAAGAAATGCTGCTAGTCCCATTTAGCAGGGATTCTGTGACCAGTTCTCTGGCGGAGCGTGGTGAAATGTTGTATTCGGAAATACTGCGATCCTGACTTTCAAACCCATCCACGGTGTCGATTGAAGCATCCCCCGCCTTTGATTTTTCAGACGGAACGGCATCTATTAAAGAAATAAGCGCTTCAGAGGGTTCTGTTGTCTCCTTACAATTGTCTTTTTCAGTAGTTGGCGGTTTCGTCGTAGAAGGATGAGGTTGCTGAGCGGTGTTCTTTAGCAATTGGGATTTGGACGCATAAATTTCCCCTAATGTTTGCAGGAAATCATTACTTTTGGCGAATTGAGATTTACCAAGGCGACCTTCCCTCTCCCCCTCATTCCCTGTACTGCACAGGAATGGATTTTTAGTGTCATTGGAGCCAACAAATGTATAGTTCGGGCTCCCATGGTCACGTTTCTCATTTCCTCCTACAGAATGCTTTCTCTCAACCAACGGACGGACAATCGGGGAGCATAACGTATTTATGTATAACTCGGGGAATGATGCTTTTCTACTTATACTCCTCTTCTCTAACGGACTGGTTACCGTTGGTGCTGATGACGCGACGGAGCGTTTGTCACCTGAAATGCATAAAGTCAGAAAATGTCAGGCTACTAAATAATCATACCACTACTAATTCATTATTGTACAGAATAATTTTTATACCTAAAATTTTACTCCAATCAAATTCAATTTTCGATAATGACTGCTTTCGTTGATGATGGCTATTAGCTCGTTCAGGTGCTGATTTTCCAGTTTTCATACTTCCATTAACCACATCAGTGTTTTGAGCATTTTGGTCGTCCTCTTTTATGTCATCCGTTACATCAGCCTTTGCAGCCTGGCCGTTAGGTTTCCAACCTAATGGCTGATCCAGTATAGTCTCACTATCTAGCATTGGTGGCGGCGGAGACTCAAAACTGTCAACGTCAACCTCATTGTCTGGTAAGCTACATAAACTCATTCTGTTGCAATTGAGAATTCCATTGGAAGATACGGATGCGACAGGAAGATTCAAGTCTACAGAAGAGGAAGACAAGCTTCCTCTTCGTGAGCTGGCAGTTGAACTTTTTCCCGACTTACTTCCACGCAGTGTACCAAGAGGATCCGTCTCTGAAGCAACCGGAGAAGACGGTGAAGATGCAGAATGTTGTAGCTGTCTTGGTGGTGTATTTTCTTGACTCAGCTCTCCCCTCTTATCGCTCCGTTGCTGTTCTTGCTCCTCATCCGTTCCAAATTTAGACTCTATTCCATTCCTCCCACTACTTCTAACCTCCTCCAACTCATCTAGAAGAGCTGCTGGAGAGGAAGAAACGTCAAAGAACATATTTTTTGCAGCATTTGTCATAACACGAGAAGATTTACTGCTAGCAACTCCAAATCCAGTTTCTAGCTGCTTCTCAGACATTTCAGGAAATTCCACCCAGGCAGAAGGAAGATTTTCAAAAACGGCATATTTACCATCATCCTCATTAGTACTAACAGCAGCACTGATCGTCTTATTTCCATCAATCACTTTGAAATTTTTATCCTCATCGTTTTTATTACTCCTCATCATCGTGTTTATCTTCAGAGCCTCCTCTTTTTTGTCTTCAACGTTTGATGAACAGGAAACAGGTTTTATCTCATCATTCTCAGCAGTATTGCTACAAATATTCCTATCATTACCCTGCACATCTTTACCATCTTTACAGTCCAATTCAGTCTTATTTGTAGATTCATGATTTTGCTCATTCACCGTTTCTCTGCAATTCTCATCAACTCTTTCTTCTTCTTCTTTGAAAAGCCTCATCTCCTCTTGTTCGCTTCTATCATCACCTATACCACCACCACTACTAATAGCATTTGCAAGCAACACTGTTACTTCTTTCCCTCTACAATCATTAGCCTCATCCCCAGCATCACCAATAGTGCTACTACTATTATTACTATGGGATTGTTTTGATAGTTCACATGGTCTGATTAATATATCAGTCGTATCATCCACGTTATCAGGCAGTTTACCTTTAATCTCTTCACTTTTGGGTGAGTTCATCAATGGTGCATCCGTAACCTTATCATTTGTATTTTTATTATTGGTAGTAGGAGCAGAATTGGCGTTACTTTTCTCCTTCCTCATCACACCATCATCTTCAGCATCGTAGTAAACATCTTGGGAAGGAGCCTGCCTCTCTTCTGATACGCTGCTCTTGTTAGCAGCATTTTCATCCTTCAGTTCGGCTTCCTCAGTGGACTTTGTCTTTTCACTGCTTTTTTCAGATGATGGGGATGGAAGCGTGATCTTCTCGTCATGGTCACTGCATGAGGAAGTAGATGTGGTTGTCTGAGGAGTAACCTTTTCTGCTTGCTTTTCTTGAGGAAGCTGAGTTTGGTGTGTCACACTACTCACTTCATCGCCACTGCTTGTTATCACATCATTGTCATCTTCACTGAGAACTTCAAAACTGCAGGATTTACGACTGATGGTGCCAAAGGAGACGTTGCGACGCATGAGAGTATTTGAAGATGACATTTTTTCAAATGTTTCAGGGGGTGCTGCAGTAGCAGCTTTCTCGCTGTCATTAGCTTTTCGAATCTTCTCGCCTCCACTGTTATGATTGCCATTCGCTTTTGAAGGTGGGGGCGGCGGTGGGGGAGATTTCATTCTACTCCCTCTTTTTATGGTACCACTTGCACATATGCCATTACTACTACTGCTACTATTTGAGGACATTGATGATAGCAATGGTGGGGGTGGTGATGCTTTGCTGTTATTTAGCTCAGTAGATGTAATCCCAATTTTTGAGCCGACACAGTGGCCGTTTTTAAGGTCGGCATCGTCCTGTAGACCTACAATGATAGGCAGTGGTGTCTCTTGGTAGCCAATTACTTTTCTCCCATTGATTGTTATGCTATGGTCTGTTAATTGGGACGAAGATGAAGGTAATAAATCTGCGACACTGTTTACTGTGGTGGCTGCTGAGGGAATCTCTGATTTCCCGGATTTAAGCAACGGTGGCTCAAATTCTGTTGCTTCTTCAGCCACCTCTGCGGTTTTTCCACTAGGAGATACTTCTCTTTTGGTTATTGTGGCTTGTTGATGATGAGGATATGGTCGAGTTACTGGTTGCTTTTGTGAAGCCATTCCAGACAGTGTTGCTGCAGGATTTAACGAGTCACTTTCATAAGTACTGGAGGACAAACCCTCATCATCAGTACTCCGATGATGCAAGTCTTTATGAAGCCTAGATAAATTCCGGCATTGAGTATGAAGACTCTCGTCAGAGAATGAAGAGGGACTCCAAGGATCTCTACAGTTTGCTGGGGATATGGAGGATGGAGGAAGCTCTGCACTTGTAATGCTGGTACCATTATTCCCACAAACATTTAGAGAATCCATGGAATACAAAAGATCTGGGGTGTTTGGACCCCCACTAGTTTGGTTTCCACTTCTGTTGCCACCACTCCCATTGCTACTTCTGCCCCCACCATTAAATTCTGGATGGGGATGGTTTTGAGGGGCCGATGATTGTCTAGTTGGTGCTGCTGCTGCTGTCACCACTGTTCCGTTAAACTGCTCATTGTGAATTCCTGGAACGGCTGAAAATTTTGCAGGGTATGAATGCGACTGAAATGTTTCCTGGCCAGAATTCTAATGAAACAAATAAAAACGATTAAAAACACTTTGTTTCCTACTCTGAATTAATGACATTTGAAAGCACACATACATTTACAATGCTGGACATGTGATCTCCATGGAGTTCATTCCTGGATGGAGAGTTTCCCATGATCCTTACTTTTTCATAAAGAAAATGTCCCTACTGAAACACTCACACTACAATAAAAACCTGAAACTTATCTCTACAAACAGCCCTTAAAACAATCTGTTTCCTCAAACCAAACTGAAACTTTCAAACGTTTTATTTTTATTTTTCAATCCGTTTCCATTTATTGCTTAAGTCATGATGACGCTTGCACAATGATCAATACGCAACTAAAAATGCATGACTTGATGATACAAGAAACGATGATGCTTCTCTCAAGATCAGATCAAGTGCAGCCATAAAACTCTTTTAGTCACATTCGCAGTCACAAAGTCAACAAGAAGATTCCACCTTCCAACACCATTCCACATGGCTTAAACACATAACTGCCATTCCATCTTCCAACACCACACAATGTTTCAGTCTTCACTCTTTCTCATCTCCTCCCGCTTACCACTGCATAGGTACAAAAGCAAGCTTCAGAACGATTTCAGAACACAGAGAAAAAAATTCTTCATGATTATCATCCACTGAAAAAGCCTCAGAGTTGCTATATAGAAACTTATGCTTCTTTTCAAAAGACCATGAACCAAAAACGCGACGTCCTTGTTTTCCTTTCACACAAATTATCACAAGCTTGTCATTCCCTTTCCTCCTCTTTTTTTCTCCTCCTGTCTTCTCTCTATTTTTCCCAAACTGCGCACTCCACAGATACTGCAAGTAAGCCTTGTTTTAAAATAAACAACTCCGTCTTGGTACTATAATTGCTATATGATCACTCCCTATTTTCCCTACGTTTCCTTCCACCTTCCCCACACACTCACCATCGTCCTCATCATCTTCTTCATCATATTATCATTCTTTGCAGCACACACTCCACACAACTACTGATCATCATGAACATGGCTTCTTGGCAGTGAAATAAGTTTTCTGGCATATAATAGTAATAATGATGTGCCTTCTGCCACTGCACTCTGGGCTTTCTGCCCTTTCAAGTTTCAAAAAAGACTTGTAGGAAGATCTTGTAAATAGACGAAAAAAGAGAAATAAAGAGAACTCTTTAAAACAATATCCGTGTCTGATGATGAGAATGAGAAGGGGAGATGCAAGCTCATCATCAATATTATCGTATCAAGGCTTATCTTCTTTCTTTTTTTTCTTTTCTTCTTTGTACCCCAGCAACATCAGCAGAACAATTTTACCTTACCATTACCACGATCATCACCCAAGTGGTAGTAATGTAATGTGTTAAAATTATGTAGTATGCATTTGTGTGTAAATAACATTAACCCAGTGTGGTGTTTAACACAGTGAATGAATTTAAATGATTTTTCTGGTCAGTCTCATCATTTTCATCAAAAATTTATAAAATTATAGTATGCGTATCTTCTTTCGGCACTGTTAACCCGTTGAGAAATAAAAGTCGTAGATTTTTTTCTGTGGGATTCGTAAGTGTGGGTGAGAATAAGCATTTGTAGGTATGCGTTGCATTGTTAAAAGTTAAATTTGACAAGATATAGGTACACAACTCACTTTCTTCATGTTTATTATTAATTGCCATGATGATGGTACTTGCTGTGTACTCTCATCATTTAAACTCGATTATTTATTATTAATAATTTTTTCTTATTTTTTTCGGAGCTCAGCAAATTTCTTGGGAGCTTGCGATTAAATTGCGTATTCATAATTATTACAGCTACCTATATGCGTGTGTGCAATAACTATCCATTTCATTCTAAATCTTCTTTGGCACCTTTTTCATACCATCGAATTATTTTATATGTGTGTAATTATTTGCGAATATCGTACACTCCTTTTCTGAAATGATATAGAGAATAATAATTTTTAAATTAGGCATATTCTTTATGCATGCTTAAAACAGAAAAAGAATCAGTTCAGCTGCCGCAACGCTTTTAGTTGGGTTGGGTTGGGACGGGATTCTCCTGTCGAGAGAATGAATGAAACAAGACGTGAGCATTTGCTTCCTCAACTGAAATTAAATGAACAAAGAAAACGGATTTGGCAGCGAACCCAGAAAAACCATGTGTGTGGAGAAATGTGATGTGCATGATGTACTAAAAGAGACGCCATATAACATAACAAAAATATAGAGCTACAAAACTATGTAAACTTTACAGAATACTTTGTGCTCACCCGTTATTTTACACATGCGGAGAATAATGCACGGTGAAATGTTGCTAATGCAATGGATGAACGGGAAACTTTACAATGTGTTTTTTATTCCCTTGTAGCACTTCCGATTTTAGATTACCTATTTTGTTCTAGTTCCTTGCTCACTACTCCACCTCCACTGCGGTGATAAATCAATCTCTGAAAAAAGGGTTACAAATGTTTTAAAAATTCATTATAAAGCCTAAAATCACACATTATTGTAACGTTTACATTAGAGTACGTTGTATTATTTGTGTTTTCTCTCCTTTAGAAATTCCTGCTCATGATTATGTGCTGTTGACTTTCCATTTTCCGGAGTCTTTCATTTTTTCATATAATTCTTCCAGCTCGAGAATAGTATAAACAAATGAAGCATTTAAAATGCTGCAACTGGGGTACATGAACTTATGTGCTCTGTTGGCTTCAAATCAAATACATGCATACAAATGTACATCAAATTTCAAGTAAATTTTGCATCTTAAGGTAGAAAATTTTTCTTTTCATACAGTTGGAATAAACAGTGACAGCCTATAAATGAATTGCTTGTTTGCTTTTGAAACAACGCTAATCATTGAGTTAAATTAATCATGACAAACTTTTTAGACTTTAGCTTCAATGTAATAAACACGAAAGACTAGTACAAATATTCAATATATTGCATTGTTTTTATTTGCTTACTTTGTGTACATGCTTTATGTTTGAATGCAATCAATTTCTTTTCAATTTACCTGTTTTCTTGGTAATAAAACCTGCCCGAGAGAACAATTTATTTGTTTGTGCTGTAAATACAAATACTAAAAATGGAGTTTAACCCTTAAAGTAGCTGTTACAATTGTGATTGGTGCTATATATTTTATTAGCAGTTGATTTATTACTATCGTGAATGCAGCGTAACCAAGTTAAATATAATTGGTATCAACAATGCTACCACTAAAATCCATTCATACATGTACCATTATGTCTCTAAAATACGTAATCTTTCATTCCGCATTCATAATAGCACAAGGCAACAATACCAGAGTACGAGGTCTTAGCATTCAACAATCGATTCCATTCCGTAAAACTTTTGATAAACAAATAATAAATATAAGTAATTAAGCCATTTTCGATTAGTAGTGAAATAAAAACTTCTTCAATACATTAATTATTGCACTTGCTCAATGTACTCACTCTTGCTTGAATTAACAATGCAGTGCACTATCCCTGTTTGCTCGGTCAATCATATCATGTTAAGAAGTTTTAATGAATGAAGAAACAACTCTTCTTTAAAAGTAGCAACAATTTCAAAACCTTCGTCTTTGTTTACCTGACGTTAATTTGTTTTAAACTTCCCTTTTACTCTTACAAAACTTGACTAATAAAAAATGACACTTAAAAGTTGAAACATCCTAGTACGTGCGGCTTGCAATTTTTGCTTGCTAAAAATTTATGAGGATGAACAATAGGCACATGGTACATTGTTGTCTTGTTTCACCCTGCTAATCCACCATTTCACACATTTCTTTATTACGCCTTTTATTACCACCACCATCATAAATGATTTTGTTTTTGAATTAATGATTTTTGTTTATTTATATTTTTGCTGCTGCTTCTTCTTCATCAAGCTAACGGACGCGATCAACTCTCCTCTCTCGAGAACAGATAACGTCTTTAATAAGTCTGCAGAGTAACATGAAATGTTCACTTGGTTGAAAATGTACCTGACTACTAGATACTTGATATAATGTGTCGATTAAAAGGATCATGTTCTTATCCGAAAAGGCTTGACGTTGAAAGCTGAATGCACTTTGTTACGCTACACATCATCTTACTCACTCTTCTTCTCGTCGGCTCATCATCATCGATGGAAACTTTTGTTTCAAAATCTGCAGATCAGTGAAAGATTTACCATTGTATTTCGTTTCGCCCACACAAACATTCGCTTTTAAAGTTTGGCTGCATAAATCATTTTCAAAAAAGGGTAAAACAGTAAGTGGCTATAATAAGTATGTACATGGATTTGTGTGTGTTATGCTGTAAAATTGTTGCATGAAAAGGGTTGATGTATTGCTCCATTTAAAATTTCATAAATTATTCGCAAAGAAAAGTGAAGACGTCATGTGCTAGGCACAACTCATGATGATGCTCATTTAATTCAATCATCTTTTTTCTCTGTTCAATCGATCCCATATCATGTTCCTTTTCGATCTACAAAGCAACGAAATTAATCGCGTAATTTTGCTGAAATTAAGTATTTGGTTCAATTGCAGGCTTCAATGCTGACCATGTTTGATGATTGATGTTACCTAGGTAGTATAAGTGTTCAAGGATGAGTAATTAGCGCAAAATTTTATTCGCAATAGTAGTAATATAATTTATTTCTTTATACATATAAAAAGATCATCATTACATAAAAAGTAATTAAAATATTTTATTTTAAAAGGGACATGCATATTTTTAAGTATAATCATCAGGTAATTGTGATCACCAGCAATCCAAAGATGCATTTTTTATTATAATAAAAATAATTAATAATTATGTTCAGATTTTAAGGATTCATGTCATTATTTCACCACGCCGGAAACCAAACCTCTTTGAAGGCACTTGCTTGCTCATAATTATATTCACCAACTCATCATTAACACGTTATCAATCATATTTAAGCTGACTGCCTTGTCATTACCGCTGATTATCGTCCCATGTTGACTCGCATCATCACAATTCATAATTGCAAACTATAGTAATTATTCATAATCATTAATAAGTTGAGAGAAGAATTAAAATTTACTTTCGTAATCCTAATTAAGGTACTTGATAATTTAATTATGAATTTTTTACTAACTCTGAAAATAAGCATAATAGTAGTAATTATAATAGGGCATTTGTAAGAAGTTATAGAATCTAATAAGTAGCTAGTCTTTGTTGGCGTCCTCTCCTAACCTTCCGCGTAAGCCGAGGGGATCCATGACTTGCTAATGGCTGTTCATCGTTGCACTGAGTTTTGAGCACTGGGCAGAACGGAACAATGGCTGGTCTGGAATAAGCGTTGATATCACAATCGGGGTAAAATATTACAGGAACAGAGGTCAATAAAGCTCCAGGGATTCGGAGGAAGTGTTCGTCGGTGAGAGTTGGCGGTTGTTGTGGTTGCTGTTGATTGGGTTGGTTCGTGCTACAGGAGCTGCATTCCGAAGCACAGAATTCTTCGTTGGTGGTGTTTCTCAGTGGACTTCCAGTGGATACTGGTCGATTAAACTGGGTTGTTGTTGGAGCATTCGTAGAAAATGTTGTGGGAGAGCGGGTGGAAAATGGAGATGACCCTCGTGTAGTTGGTGTTGGTGGATTAGAAGCTGCGGTACCTTAACAAAAATGTAACCAGCATTGGAACCAATATCTTTTGTGTATTAAGAATGGAAATAAAAAGATTATTTTATACCTGTGTTGGCGTCTTGTGGAAGAACTGTAGTAGGAGTGTTTTGCCGGAAGGTAGTGGAGAACCTATTGGGAATTGTTGTGGCTGCTGGACCCGTGGGATTCAAAGTGGTTGGAGTTCTGGTACCAGACGTGGAACCTGGAACGGTTTGTTGATTGGTGCTGCTTGGTTGTAAGGTGCTAGGATTATTAAATGTGCCGGAAAACCCAGTGACAGGAAATCTGGATCCTGTCACACCTGGTGTCGTGACAGTTGGCTGTCGGCCAGTTGTTGGTCTACTGGATCCTGAAGGTGTTGGAGGGAGGGAACTGGTTGTGCCTCTATTCTCAGCGTTTGTACTTTGTTGACCACTAGGGAAAGTTGCGTCAACGGCAGATGGCTGTGTAACAAGAGTACTTCCTGTTGGATTGCGAGTGGTGCCAGTGGTGCCAGTGGCTCCAGTCGTTGTTGGGTTTCTACCGGAAGTAGTACCCCTGGAGGGAATACGAGTCGATGTACTTGTAGCTGCAGTAGGTTGACGATTGCCACTCGTTCCGACAGTATTAGCTGTCAAATCTTCATCGCTGTCTCCTGATGCCCCATAAGAAGGACCAGCATTGGGTTGCCTGCCAGGTGGTCTGTTGCTTCCAGAGTCAACAGGTACCTCGTTACTGCTAGTTGTTAAGCCTGGGGCAGCGCCAGAGTTACTTCCTGTACCAAATCCAACAGATGGGCTTGGAGTAGTAGTTGTTCTCAACAAATTAAAGTTTGAAGCAGTCGGCGCCCTTGTAGTTCCAAAGCGATTGCTTGAAAATGTCTGTCCCGTGGGCAATGTGGAAGCTGAGATTCCACCATTTAAAGATGGCTCTGTAGGAGTGGGAATTAGTCTGGAGAACTGCCTGTTATTGGACAATGGAGTGTTTGAAGACAAAGGTCCTGAAGCAGTAGTAACTGGTCTTCCGTTTCCTGACAAACTGCTGCCTCTGTTGGGTAAAAGAGGGCCGTCATTTGATGACTGACTATCTGTAATATCTTCAACTGGAGCAGAAGATGATGGCGTCTCAGTAGTCTGTACTACTCCACCACTAAACGCTGGACGACTTGGAACTCCCGCCGTTGGATTAGTGAATCTTGCACCAGTAAAGCTGCCAGTGGTTGTGGGTCTTCCTCCGATCGGAACAGAAGCAGTGGTGTCAGGAGAAGATGCTACATCCGGGACGATGTTGTTATTGGAAGCCTGCTCTAAAGGCGAATTTGTATTTTGTGCTTGTTGGGTTGTTTGTATGGTGGGAAACCTAGCATTTGGTGTAGAGCCTCCAGTTGTTCCAGCTTGAAGGCGTCCAGAGGTAGGTTGTGGTCCTATGGTACTGGGCGTGTTAAACTGGATGACATCAAAGGATCCTGATGGGACGGGGGTGTTCCTACTTCCAAAACTAGACAATGCAGAAGGAGGGCCCGTACTTGGAATGGCTGCCGTCTGAAATATATTATGTAGCTAGATTATTGTAATGACTGATACCAAAACCACTATGTATGTCAATGCTACTTACCACAAATCTGTCTGCAGGAGAAACAGGAGTAGAGCCAAATTGGATTGGTGCATTGGTAACAACATTACTACTAGATGCTATCCTTTCTGCAACGTTCGCACACATTTCAGGGAAAAACAAATCTGCCCATTTGATTGTATGACCATTGTGGTGACCAGTTCCCTCTGGGTTTTCAGCAGGGTAGAATAATTCAATGTCTTGTCCCTGTCGCACAGGTCTGTATCCCCAAGCATCGGACACATAAAATGTCATGTGGTTCTTGCTATCCGATCCCTCGTACCCATAGCAACCATAGACCACCTCATCGATGGCTCTATTCTCATGATGGAACTGACCCACAGGACCGGATGGTTTCACATCATATCCATAGTTGTAGTTGCCAAGCTCAAAATTTTGATTGTAGTAGTGCGTTTTGTTTTCATCCTCGATGTCGACAATGGTGAGTGTGCCACCGTCCCCATCATCCTTTATGTTCCCCACCACCTTTCCATTGTTCTCCGCTACGTGGACAGCTAACCACACGATGATTAGCTCAACTAGCGCTATCTAAAATTTCAAGAGAAGCAAAAGGATTTTAATTAGTGTGATTATTTTTACTCAATCCTATAATTATCATAATTACTACGGTAAAAATTAAGATATTTGCATCTTTAATATTTCGCTCCCTGCATTTTCATGCATTTGATAAACAGGGCTGGAAAGCAAACTCAAGTTGTTTGCTGCTTAATGATTATGTCAAAAGTTATTTTTGTCCGAAATTCTCATTCCTAACCAATGACTCATTTAATTAACTAGTTAAATTGAATCGTCTTCCATCTCCATCGTCATCGGTACATGAACAATTAAAAACTTATGCACAATAGTTCAAGGCTGCCTACAACATGTTGCACACGTTACAAAATCATTTTGATCCCAAAATGCATCGAAATTATCCATTCTTGTTAATCAGTTTTGCAGAATATGAAAATGTTGAGACTATTTTTAAGACACGTTGCCTTTTCATAATTACTGGGTATGAACTTTTTGACATTTCATCGACATCAAGCCCGGTGCTGCTTTTCAGCAAAAATTTTGGTCTCGTGCCATGTAGGTTGCATAATTGCATTAATATGTAGCAACATTTCATTCGAAATGTCATGGCAAGCACACCTTAATACTTGTATCATCATCAGCAATAAGAAACATGAGAAGCATGGTGATAGTCGCGAAGCGACGAAGATGACGAACAACGCTACCCCCATCAAATCAATTAACTATTAACCCAAGTGGTAATTAATAAGAAACAACACTCAAGTCATGATTTTGTGTAAGAAAATACTAATTACTTGTTCAGAAAGTGAAAAAATACTCTTATTCATGTTTATTCAGTTGATGTTGTGACTTTGTTTGTGTTGCCGTCCTCGTCGTGTGTTGTATGCTGATATCTCTTCAAAAATTATCAAGCATTTTCCAATGTGACATGTTGTTGAGAATTGAATTAGTCACGATAAATGAGCGAACATTATGGTTATTGAGTTATGCGAAAAGAATAGTTGCAATAATAATTGTACGCGGGGAATGAAAAAATATTAAAAAATTAAACTGCATAATATTAATAATGATAAAAGATCATTGAAGTTATTTTTGCATGTTATGTCATACTAACCGATTTCATATTGAATTCATAAGATGCATTATTGTCTGCTGTCAAAATTCTCCATTCCATACTCCCATTTAGGTATCTATTTTCGTTGAACTGTGCTATGTTCCATTTCATTCACAACTAGGGAAACTGAATTTACCTTTTTTTGCACAAAAGCAGTTGCCCTCATAAACAAGCTGCAATAATTACTTTCATTTTTATTCCCTGTCATCATGCTCATCATAGTAATCACATATACCACCGGGGAAGCTTAATTAATCTTAAGGTTATTATGATAGTGGATGTGAGTTATTGGATCTAGTACAAGGCAGATCTATGTTTCTTGATTAGTATGATAATCTCCATTATAGATGAAAATTATGTTGTAAAATAAAGTGTTCATTATTTCATGCTTAAAATAGGTATATAGTAAAGGTGGAGATAGCGTATAGGTGGGTTGACAAATCAGGAGAGAAAATTCCTATTAGATGAGCAAAGAATAAATTTAATGATTTAAGAATATCGATCATCCTCCAAACCACACTTCTTTCTACTTTATTCCTTTCTCTATAAGCATCAATTAAACTTTGTGTCTTTTTAAATGTAAAAAAAAACAATAGGCAATAATTGTATGGTGTGACCCAGACCTTAAATATTATTAATATGAAAAGAACTATAAAAATATTAATAAATATGGTAATTGTAATAATCTTGCACATTCAACGTTATGTTCTGCCCTACTCAAACAGCAACAAGTTTGCAACGCGAACATTATTTTGTTTTACTGCAACAAAGTTAATATTTTTCATTCATCATGATAATTTACGGAATATTATTGACGTTGACTGTAGAAGATAGTAATGAGCTGCGCCTTGAAAATTTCAATTTCTTTGATAGCCTCCCCATCATCCGAATATGTATTCATCCAAAATAACTCTACAAAACGCGAATCATAACGACTCATAAGAATAGCGATAAGATGTTTTTATACGATAAATGGTAATGATTCCCCCATCACATGACTACATGACTTGCGTTCCCTTATTAAAAGGGCACATTAACGAGCCCTAACGGCGCACGCTTCTTCAATTTTTTTCATGTAAAAGCCACAACAACAGTAGTAGTGACATAACAATAATAATAAAAATACCATTGAGAAGCATCGCTTCTTCTTTGCCAACCGTTTTCAGTTATCATCATAATAGCGCATCTTTGTCTGTATCCGCATTTTGGGATATGGCAATAGGCCACAGCATACGGGATAAAAATGATGATGGGTAATAATAACAATAGTATAAAAATGCTGTTGTTGCGATAAATTGTATGATCAATTCAGATAAAATTATGTGCCTATGTGATAATAATCAAAATAATAACTACCTATAAATAGCTGCAAGGTATACAGCCAAAAAAACGCATTATTTATTTAATTTCTTAAACACAACAATAGCAGATTAACCTAGACCATTATCATCTCATTCAACATACATCAAATTGCTTACATGAAGGTGACCATGAAAACTTCAATCTCAATCTATCTGACTGACAATCAATACTAATATCAACTATTTTAACTTAAACTGAAATTTTGTAGAAATAAATTGGTAGCAGAAAAAAGTTAATTTATGCTGACATGTAGACTGCTCGGATATAGTCAATTCCTTTATTTTTTTACAGATAAACATTTCTAGCAAATAAAAATTAATATATGAGTGAATATGGAGAAACCAGGAATAATGAGGCCGATTGTATCTACGCGAGATGTTATTAAGATTACTAGATGAAATGGCTTATCTGTATATTGTAGGATCTATCAAGGTATATCAATATGCAGTTAAGCTTAATGCATGATATTAAAACGACACTCATCTAACAAAAAGTTGCTAGCAATTTATTATGAAGCTTAATGGTTTGTCGCGGTAAGTGCAGTTATGACGCAAGTTGGAATTGGAAACAGTTACAAGGCATCACAGACAATTTAAAAAGATTATCCACCTCAATATAATCAGAGAAAGTTTCCAATTATTTGGAACATATTTACTTGAAATTCCTTCGCTAATTTAAACAATCAATATAATGAGTTTGTGAAAAATTCATCACTTACCAACTATGAAATATATTTTATGAATTGATATGATAAAAACAAATCTTCTCGTCAAAAGTATCATGTTCCATCAAAAAATGTCGTGCCTAAAGAACAATAACAGAGGCGCGTGTCTTGGTGTCTTTTCATCCGAGCAAATTTGCATTCCTTCACTCTTTCATGCGTGCTTCTACAAATATCCTCTGCTGCTGCTCCCATGCATTTCCTTTTATATGCTTAACTTGATCATCACCGCTCAAGAATTGGGTGGTACCCATTCTCAATAGATGCCTGACCTTTGAACAATAGCTGCTATCAAGTTCACCTGACAAAACATTTCACTCCACTTACTTTACTGCTTCCACAACCTATCATGCAATTAAAGCTCGCATAACGTCATGCCATCATCGTCAACGTGTCGTTAGTAGTGCCTACCAATAAATAATACTAGTAGGGACTGACGCGTTTCATATTTAACAAAACTATGAACTATTAAATGTAATACCAATAAATCTATGGTAGTGTCACCCAACTAAAAACATGATGTCGTTCTTCGCTGCTGGCTGCTGTGTGTACCCATATTATGTATTTGTCAAAATAAATGGTGAAAAATGCAATGATCTTTTATTTTCCGTTTGGCAGTGGAAACCTCCTCTTTTTGATCATGGTGTTTAGCTAAGACTCACACTCAACTCGAGAACTACGCGACCTTGACTAATTTCCCTTTGACCCTCCTGTCAACAGGCGCCAATGATTATAATCGTTTTGATCATTACGGAATTTATGACTTTTTATCGATACGAATCACATCGTTCTCTGCAGTTCTGTATACTCGCCAACTGCAGCAGCTATTAATCCACTTGTCTCTATGTGTGCTCCCTTAAAACCAAGAAAAACGTCGTGTAGCGTTCAAAACAATGCTTGTTGACGCATTTCACTGCGGCATGGCTATCAGACTAGTTAAATAATAGTAAATTTTGTCTATTTATCAACATCCCTTAAAAATTCAATTGTTGCTTAAAGGGGGAACATTGTAAATCATGCCGGCATACAAAACAACCACTTGTTAATACGACTATTACTGTTGCCGTTGTTGTGATTGATGATGCATTATTTTGGCAACAAAATTCCATTTAATTTTTCCTTCCTTCCTTCCTCTCTCTCTCTCCACCTCACTCCAGAATAATTTATGACTTCACGGAAACTTACAAAATGTTTGCACCATGTACTTTTGTAGCATTCAAGTGGCGGCGATCAATGGTCATAAAAATCAGTAAAATATTATTGTCCTGTGACACCACTGTAATTGTCCAATGTCCAATAATAATACATACATAATTTGTATTATTGGCCATCTACCACTATATACAAAGGAATGTGACAATATGCGTGGCAGATTATGTCCATTATTATTGAGCGACTATGACTATATGGTGCTTCTCAAATTGGAAAAAATCACTACATTATGTCATGTTTGCATATTACTTAAATGCGAGGAGTAGCAACCCAAGACATCGTGAAACTTTGAAATTGTTCACCTGGCTGAGCCGACGCAGAGACTGTAAGACGGAGATAGAGAGAGGAATGAAAAATGGTAGGACATTAGAGTGAGTTGATATGATGTCGATGGATGCTGACGATGATGATGATGCTGATGAAGAAGATAGTAAGGAAACCTTGCTTTTGCATAACCGAATCAATAGCAACAACAAAACCTTCAAATACCAATTTGATACGATTGCAATCAAATAATAATAATGATTTGGTGTTGGCAGTGAGTCTTGAGTCAACCATTTTGTCATGTTGTTTGAAGAGACAAGATCAAAAGCTGATGGAATATGTATAAGCAGGTAGGCAAAAGAGGAGAAAAACAGTGCATAAATGCCTATACGGTTAAAACTTTACTGCCACATTAGGATCTAAAAATGCATTCTTCTTCTTTGGCGACAGATTGACAGGAGTATTATTAATACACATTCAACGTTATTATTATTATTAGATGTGCGTCTGTGTACTTATCGTGTTGTCAGCGAATGACAACTAGCAATGGTCTGAAGACATTTGGTTTTGATTTTCTAGAGAGCCTCTGATTTGCAATGAAGAAAGTCATGTGGATTTATTGGCTGTACGGGCACTCGTATAAATGCCAAGGTTACGTGCTATACTTCCATTTCCATGCCATTAATCTCTCATTGGTAGTCAAACCTAAGGTTACAGATTATGTAGTTGTGGAAGTTGTAAAACATTACCAGGGTTTCACTCCTGTTACGATAAATTTTTTCCTCACTGTGGAGACATAGGCCCTACTAAACTAATGCAGGGAAGGAAGTAGGTTTGCGTGAGTTTTGACGCAACAATGATTGCTTCACATATTTTTAAACATTTAATTGAATAAAATCTAAAAACGAAGCTGAGGCCCATCTATGGCTGTCTTTCAGTGTCTTGTACAGACTTGGATGCTTTTTTAAAGCTATAACAGAGCCGCATCATTGCCCAACATTTAGCTAATAACGTTTTGCGTTTTAAATAGTATTTTAACAAGGCGTTCGTCAAGAATAATAGGGTGTACAATACAACAATTTTTACATGTTTTAGGTATCAATCTATCATGTCTATAGGTACACGGATTCTGAAGTAGAATTACATGAGACACAATTTTGGAATACAAACTAATACTGTCCCAACCCAAGCTCGGCCATTAAGGTTTACCATTTCATGAACATGCTGCATTGGTCAACAAGAAGTTTTCTTAGAAGACATCGTTAATATTTTTTTCTGACCGAACGAATGCAATGCAGTATAGAGTGTTATGCCCTTTGACAAGCTGTGTCATCGTCATCATTGTCGTTACATAATATGTAGCATCGTAATGCTCATCTCCTAAATAGAACATGATACAATCGTGTTGAGCAAATGAGTGTCATCACAGACAACAATGCAAGAAGATGAAGTATAATCAGCTATATTATATTCTCTCTTGAGTCTGACGATGGGTTAATAGATCGGCGCATATGTCGTTGCAGATCTTTTTTGGGGAAATGTGAGATTACGTACATTACTTAATCGATAGTTTTAAATAGGTACACATTATTGTTATGCGTGTTACATTGTTCCTCAGGTAAAGGTTAAATGGAAAATAACTTGTTGCTTCGTAACTTTTATAATTTTTTTCGGTTGCTTCGTCAATCTCCTGCTTTAAAAAATATTTGAATCACGACACCTCACATGGCGTGATATTATAATAGTTTATGCATAACAATATATTAGCATGCATCATTCATCCAAAGGAAACAACCTATTCGTCGGCATTTTAGATAAGGGTTAAGAGTTAAGACTGGTTTCAGATGAAGAGAGTGAAAGGGGAGCATGGTCAAATCGTACAATATTGAATACTAGATCGAGTAGTAACATTACTGAAACTCCACCTCATGCAATGAGACACCGTAAGTACAAACAACGACCAAAGTTTGATAGTTGGATACTACATGTAAATTAATTATCCTAAATACGTTGCACATACGATATTTGCGATCTCTATAGTGTGAGATGCAAATAGCGATTATGATTATTATGTTTCTATTTTTACATATTGCCTACACATCTGGCAGTTAGCACACTTCTTCAAAACTCGAAAATTGGAGCGACCAGTTGGATAAAAAATATGCACAGTAATGGAAAAGTACTAAACGTGCCAAAATTTGGTAATGTGCTAATGATCTTCATAAAGTGTCCTCTCTTTCAAGTTGTGTGTCCATCCTCTAAATATGGCTGGCTTGCACATATGATAATAATGTTAGTGATTTCGACAACAACACACGCTAATTATAACTTTTATTGCCGATTTAGTCCTGAAAATAGGACCAACATGCAAAAAATTGTCTTAGGCGAAATGCAATAAAATTGAATCACAATATTCAAATGTTCTAGTTGGAAATCCCATCTCATTTCATTGCCATAGCAACATCACCAGACACCGAGGCTCTAGAGAAGTTGCATAATTTCATGTATCCCTACTTCCTCAAATAGATCTACACCTAATTCACCTAATTGTCATATTTCATCGTTGATGTTCAATGGGGATTGAAAATCCAGATAAATGCTCCAATTTAACCACTTGTAATTAGTACCGATTTCATGATACAATTCACGATACAACTGCACACTAGTGTACACAATGGAAGTAGGATTCAGAGGAAGTATTTAAACACAGATTTAAAACTTCCTCGTCACATCTTCAATAGAAAGTGTTGAGCACAGACGGTGTAATAATTGATTGTAGAATAATTTCATATGCGTAGAAAGGGATAGTTAAGCGTAAAAATATGAGTTGATTATGCAGTCGGCTAGATACGATGTATCATTTACCCCTTTCAACACCGAAGAATGTAAAATGACGAATAATGACCACCATTTGATAATAAACGATTGACGATACGCAGGAGATGTGCATTATTTTGTGAAGTGGAGCAGATCACTGTGGCCAATGAAACTGTAACAGACTTCAACTTTAAGACAAATTAGCAAACGTTTTGTAATTTCACTATGTATGATTCAAAATAAATAGCGATTTTATTTTGATTGATGTAAAATGCCAAAATGGTACGACACCAGTCAATCCATACTTATAAAATAAGAATGATACATTATACGATGTATTTATAGCATGTTTGAAAGTAAACTAATACTTCTGATAACAAAAAAATGACGATCAACTGCAGACATGAGTTATTGCTTTTACCTCAATGCATGCTTGTAGCGAGTAGGTACTATTATCTAAATAGGTACGCATGCAGGTATTCTGGCGATTTGTGTAGGTTGTGTGGACATCAGGATTCAAAAACAGAAACACTCTTCATCATCGTCATCACAACTGTTGCTTGTGTAATAATAAGACACAGTTTATTTTGTTAAGGGGGCGATGGCAAAGTTGGAGAATCGGATAGCAACTTCGGGATCAACTATTCATCATTAATCATAATCAAAATTTACATTACAATAAACTATAAAAATCCATCTGATTTCCTTCTGATGATCAGGTCATCACCGTCATCGCTCGTGTCAATAATATTTCAAAGTTCTCAGCAGCTTTTAAATGCGAATATATAATTCATAAATTTTATCATTGCACCACAAAGCATTCATCAAAGTAATGATTCATAGCATTACAAATTGCATAATGTTGCGCTAGCCCAGTTCACAATTAATCAATAATAACAACCATTTGCATTTAATGCCTGGAAGAAACATTATTCCACCCTTGCTTGTTATACAACTTAGATATGCGTAAATACATAGAGTACGCATGGTCAAGTATGGTGTCAACTGTCGACAAACCAAGTTGTTAAAAATTGACACGGAATGATTTTGCTTTCATACAGGAAAACCACCTTTAATCAACGTCTTAAATTTGCTTTTAATCACCCATGTGCATCGCAAATTCACAAAACTGAGCAAAGTATTTGTTTTCCTGAATGGATCCTGCATCTCTTTTCTAGTCATGACTAAAAATTGATTTAATCCCTTTACTAATGCAAGTCCACAGGTAACGGTGGCGGGCAGTTCATTAAGACGATTGAATTAGGCTTATCAAAATCATGGATCGCATATAAATGCCTTGCTTGCCAGACTCTTGTACATTAGTAGAATGACAACAAATCCTTGGAAAAAAGAAAAGACAAAAACATGTTTACTACTGCTTATTGAAACGATGTCTGTTTGCATTTCTTAGAGCTAAAATCTATTCAATCTCAAAACGCTATAGGAACTGAGCACATGTAAAATGTAATTATCAGCAAGTCAAATGACAGCACGGTAAGTTGGCAAATAAAGATTTTTATTGTGACAGCGGAGTCTTGTAGTCTGTCATGAACAATCATATTGTGTTCAGAGGAAAAACTAATACCAGTAGGATAAGTTTCTGCACATTAAAATTTTATGTACTACGGATGTATATCTGTGTAACTCCTGTAAATTCAGAAATGCAATGCAGAACGGTTGACTTGATTTCAAGTAAGACGCTGCAGTTTTCTGCATCCATTGTAAACCAATAATTTCTTATTCATTTTATGCAGACTAATAGACACGCGTGACCACAATGCTGATGATATTGATGATTCTTTGTCTTGTGGAAGTGCAAAGTCACCACTGGTGTTCCTTATTTTGCTTCTTATAAGGACATAAACCGGCAATAGTAGAAACGAAAAACTATAATGAATACTTCAAGTAATAATCTAGAATGGTAATGAAAATAAGGTGCTGACTGCTGACTCTCTCCACAGGTGTTGAGTCTGATTGAAAACAGACAAATGTTAAAAGTCATAAATAATTTAATGCTATTTTTGTAGATGATAAGCAAAAGTATGAATTCCTACACAACAATACACAACATCAGAAAATGCCGTCTGCCAAGGTCCCTCCGTCAGCTACTAGACGTAATACCCGACTCGTTTAAATCTTAACCGAGTTTTTTATTACTTTAATTAAAGCAAAAGTCAAAAACTGCCAAATTTATCATGCTTAACTATTATTATTCAATATGTAGCATCTGCTGGATGAAATTCTCACTTTACCCCTGCTAGCATTCTACTTTTGGATGT
Source organism: Willowsia nigromaculata (assembly GCA_034700605.1). Lineage (NCBI taxonomy): Eukaryota > Metazoa > Arthropoda > Collembola > Entomobryomorpha > Entomobryidae > Willowsia > Willowsia nigromaculata. The sequence continues at coordinate 36,237 of JAQIXX010000272.1, read as the reverse complement.
GTAAAGTGTAAGTAATGGCCTCAAACTTTGAGAAATTGGAAGCCTTTGAGCTTGCTATAACAATTTCTTCAAGTCAGTTATGCAATTTCGTTCATGTTCGTAAAGTCAATACTCGTAAATGACGGCGATAAAAGAGAAAAGTTCCGGTTTCTTCACATTCATCTCCCATAAGCATAAAATAGCCTATTCACAATTTCTTTGCTTTTCAACAGATTAAAGAAAGCTTATGAAGTTTCTCAAGTAGTTTACCAGTTTATTGCACAATTTGCATAAAACAAGTGGTATCATTTTGTTTTCATATCCATTTATAGTGGAACAGCGGGAGCTGCCGCTGTCACAATTTCGGCAAGTAGTGAATCCAATAAGAGCAGAGTAAAGTATAGAACAGACATATAAAATTATGTAATTTCTTTTGGCAATAGAACACCTGTCAGATTAAAATGTCAGGACGTAGGATTTTCCTCATATTAAGAGCTTTTATGATTAGACGTTATTTTCAGCGTGACAACATTCCGTAAAGCTGAAAAGACGGGTTAATTTATAATAGTGAGTTATAAAGGAATTTTTAGACTATAAGAATTAGTTAATTCACAAATATATTATTACGTTATATTCCCTTTCCTATTTCGACAACTTCTTGACTGCTGGTCTTCAGAAGAAAAAACGCTACTAACAGAATAAACTCGTCGAAGTGAAATAATGAAAGGCAAATACCACACTCATGCATGCGTGAGGTCAATTCTTTAGAAAAAAGGGTCAAAACTCAAAAACAAGTGATTTTCGCATAACATCTTAGAAGAATTGACCTTATGCCCTTCCCTCACCAAATTATTTCGCTTTACCCCACTTTTAAAGTCTTTGGCAAGATAAAAAGTATTTAGCAAGCTATATATGAAATTGATTGAAAAATGGAGTTTCCAGTTACAAAACAAGAATTGTGCGTACACATAGACGCATGAATTTTCATATTCTACGCATAAACTGTCCTGTACTGACTTTTCTTTACAACATGCAGAGGGATTGTTACATTCCCACTGTCAAGTCTTTTTTATCTTTCGTGTTTTTTATGTCATTAATTTGCATTTAGTCATCAACAAGATTACAGACATGATCAACTGACGATACATAATTCTTCAATGTTCTTGTCAAGTCAAAGTGCATCAAAATAATGTTGCACACAGACAACAATTTTATATTTATAAAAACAATACTTCACGCGACCAATAAAAAATGCATCTTCTCCAAAAAGTATTTGCATGTCTGCAATTTGAAATACCTAAGTAATATTTATAGGAACATCGACAGGAGCAGCAGAAGCAGCCGCTTAAGAAAAAGGATGATGATTTATCATCCTCCTTTTGATCATCATCATCTTTTCGCAGATTGGATAAAAGGATGATTGAATGGTTGTTCCTTTATTATTAGGTATTCTTTTATAACAAGTGAAGGAACGAAACCGAAGAAGAAGGCTCCTTCTTTATGATTGTAATAACCACCTCCTCTCCAAATCCATCATTCATTTTTCCTGTCAGATTTTTACATGATTATGATGATATGCTTTAGCTCACTCGCTCCGTCAGAAAGTCAAGTGAGCGGATACCTGCACACAAAACACAACGACAAATAATAACAACAATAATCATAATTGTAATGTCTATTGGCACTTGTATCACATAATAATGTTATGGAATTTTTTTTTCTTCTTCTCTTGGCACATAACTACAGTTGGTGGGCAGAAATAGAGAGAGAGAGAGATGAATGAAAATTGAAAGAAGATGAGCAGTGATTAGAGCCGAATGTCTTTTTATCCTGTTATTACTGATATCTCGTTGATCTTTTTGATTGCTAGGTAACATAGGTACATAATATGCATGTATTCAAATGATTGCACCTCAATAGAGAAACAAAAATGAACTATTAATCATTCACTCATTTATTATAACCCCCACATATTTGTTAATCAATCAGGAGAGTTGTATAATTTCTTTTTGAGGGGAATGGAGGAGGTTGTCTCCTCCACACACAAGAAGATGAACATGTCCAATATGTCCATAATAATAATGATCATGCACCAATATGCTATGATGATGAAGATAGCGATTAATGAGTGAGGAGGCCCTTAATAAACATAAATTATGTGTCAATTCTTTATGCAAATGTATGCAGTTTTGACCATTTCTTATTCTCTTTAATCGATTCCATGGGAACTAATCGGACAAATTGAAAGAAAAATGCATGCATTTTAAAATCGTTTAACCTAGAAATAGTTTCACTGCTTTGATCTTCACATATTTTCTAACTAATTGACTCAATCTGAACTCGTAGCATAAATAGTTTTAAAAACAATAGCTCGAGGTTTTTTCATACAATACTTGATCACTAATTGGCGTCTAGTCTAGAAAAAATGTGTAAACAAGCGGAAAAAATGGAAATACGTGGTGACAAAAACACCATCAATTAAATATCCATTTATCCTTCAAGTAAAAAAGCGTCTTTCCTTGCTGAAGGGCTGGGTGGCTTGCAGTTTCCTTCTTAGAAATTAGGTATTTTATGGAATAAAAGATCAAGCGAATAGCTATACTTAAACATTATGATAATTGCGAACTAAACGGTAAAACCTTCTTGACATTGACATAACAAAAAAAGAGTCGGTAATGGGTGCTATATACTTAATAAAACATACAAAATGATGTGTATCTGATAAACGGAACCTGATTAATAAGCTAAAAAAACACCAGACATATACTTCTGATTGCAAGACAAAGTTAACCAACCTACACAATTTACCAAAAAGTGAATCGATTTTTTTGGATGAAATTAACACACAAGTTTTGATAATAGTTATTACATGAACGTATTGCTATGTATTACGATGCATCGTTCCATTTTAAAGGAAACTTCAAAAACATCATTATCTTATTTTTTATCACAGTGGACAAGCGTGAGCTTTCAATAAAACTCTACAATTAAGATTTTTCTGACTACCATGTCTTGTACTTATTCTTGTACAGTTGTACTTAAAAGGTCGTGTGTTATTAATGGAACAACTGGACCACGCTGATAAGCACACGCAAATAAATTAAATGGTTGTAGTTGCCTTGAGAGCATCCAAGTTAGCAATAATTTCCCTTTGCTTGAGGGTCCTTTTTGAGAATTTTTGACAGAAAAGTAGTGACTTTGAACTTGTGATGTCCTAAACTGATCTTGCATGCATCTTTTTTTGCCTGCAGCGTGCATTGCAACGTAACATGATACTTAGTTTCCTTAAAAAGTGAATCGTCTTTTATTAGCAATTCTAATTAATAGATAATTGCAGATCAACTTTTTTGATGGCTTTTGGGATTTTTATCTATCCTACAGGTTAGTGCTCATAACCAAAAGTCAAGAAAATAGTTGCACTTCCTTTTAGACCATAAAAAGATTAGAGAAGTGCATAGAGTCAAGTGAAGATGCATCACGATAGATAAATCTTTTTATCTTGATTACTTTAAAAAATGCAAGAATGTTTAAACAAGTAATAAGATTGTACATACCTTAAATTTCATTTTTTATCCTGTTCAGGGTCCAACAGCCAGATAGGTTAATTCAAAGCAATGCTTAAAAATCACAGAAAATCTAAAAAACCAAACTTTTTTTCACACAAATACGCAAACTTATCCGATTTGTTAAAAAATGAAAACTATTGTCACTTTATTTTGTTCCAAACGACGTATTCTTTAAAAAAAGCCAGTAAATTTTAAAAACTCTAAAAACTGCAAGTAGAATTAAAAGGTAATGTTTCCTTTGTTTCTTCAGCTAACGAGACAGAAATAAATATGTATGATTTGCGGAGGACGCTTCACCAACAAAGTCACCACGACGAGGAGCACTCACCACAAGTGTAGGAGAAATAAAAAAGGGATGACTGGTTGAAATGTTAGTCTTTATATAGAGTGGCAAGAGATTGTCCATTTGGCTGTAAATAGTGGTATTACTGGTGAATTATTAGCAACCACATCTGAACAAACTAGTCATCCATTCCATGATGATCTCTTCTGCATGCAGCACAGCTTCAGAGATGATTCCCTCGACCCTTGACTAAATGCTGTTGCTTCTACCAACCATAAGGAAAAATGCAGAGGTCCTTAATAGTGGCAATAACAATAATAATAGGATGCATGGCTATATGACACATAATAATAATAAAGCAATGGAGTCCTCCTAAAAAAATTGCATACAGAGTAGCAGCACGACACACAGCATTCACAACGTCAAACGCAGCCAATCATTATTATTCACACAAATAATCAGTACTGCACGCATTATTCATTTGTTTCATAACGCACACACAGGAGCTCAGAGAAGGAGGAATAAGACGCGAAAAAAGTCATAGCGTCTTTAAGGAATTGTTGCGTGTTATTGTGGAGTGGGGAGATGCAGATGAACCAAGACGTTTTCAGAGCGATAGAGTGAAATATTTTAGTGTTGCTGTTATATAAATAGGTATAAATAGAAAGAAAGGAAGGTAAACGATATTTTATTTATGACCGTCTTCTCACTTGGTTATTATATCAAGTGTGTAGTTTAACGTGTACTTAATCTTTAAATGATCCCTTCACCATTACTACCTATTATACTCCTCTGATAAACAGTTTGGTTTTTTTGGGTACCTCAACATCAGCAGTAATAATGAAATGATTTAATAATAAATGAACTCTTAAGTTTTTTTTCCACGACTGGCTGCTATACGACTGACTCTTGTGACTTGACTTTATTCTTGTATTCCGTAAACTGAATTCCTTTTTTGTGACGAACACGGCGGCGGTCTCTGCACTACGTCACTGTTGACCCTCTAATTCCTCTTTGGTTCCACTTTAACTAGATTAGAGCACAAAACCCAATGTCAAGATGGATTTGCAAGGATACTTATGCTTTTAAAGAAAAAATGTAGAATAGATAATTGATAATTTATGTGTGTGACGATAAGAAAATGAAGAATGATTATGGTGATGATCATCTCTGCTAATCTTTTTTGAAGAGCAGGAATGTAAAGCGTGCGAAATAATTATAATGCAGCTAATTAAACCCTTTCATAAATTGAATCTTCTTTTTATGCTTTAATTAAATTAGTTATCCGTGATTTTATGAAAACGTTAATCATATAAGTACAGTGTGAAATTTTATTTTTGGCAATGGGAATTATTACCGGACTTCCTTTACAAGAGGATAAGTAACACTAAATCATTTCATAACTGTCTGTCTAGTACATCTGTTAATATAGACATGGCGTGTAGGTGCACTAACGCCTTTCTTTTTTATAGGCTAGACTCCACAAAGGACTCAAAACTTGCTGGACTTGGGACGAAGTCATACTCATAAACTCAGACACTGATTTTTTGCATCAGTTCATTCATTGGCTTTCCTTGAAATAGTATCTGTATCATGTGACATTCAATTAATCTCGTTTGTGATGATCTGTGGCTTATCCACAGCAATCCATCTATAGAAGATTTTCGTTGAGCGTGAACAATTTCCGGAAGGTGAGTTGACGAAATAACGCGCATTCTTGATAAAAATGACATTTATAGCCGTGAGATTTATTGCGCAATTGAAATCAATAATTTATTATTGCAGTACTTTTTGAGATCCAGGTACCAACAACAGAAACGCAGATATATTAACAAAAATCCACTACCAAACAAGGGATTTAGTTTAATGAAGTGAAAGACAACCAGCTTTACTTTTTAATTGAGTAAATCAGCATAATTCATTGTTGGAAAGTCCAACGAGTGCTGATTGCTGGTAATAGAGAATTACATAAAGAAAACTGTGTCTTGTTTTTGAACGGTCCTACACAGAAAAATTAGATTAATACATAATAATAATTAATGGCTCATGACCATACATAATGCATAGGCACCATTCTTCGTATATATCATAATTATGTAAATATTTGGTTAGGAAATTGTTGCGAGACTCATCGCCAGAGCAATTTCGAAAATACCACGACGGGTTCGTTTCGCATTTAGCCTGACACTCTAGCTTTAACCCTTTACTTAATTTCGTCCGTTGTCAGCAGCAGAAGAATTTTTAGAAGCTAAAAGTGCAATAATTATGTAAATATTTGTAGTAATTTTCGTACACGACAACATTATTATGTTATGTCATGTTCTGCTGTTCGGATGAGTTAAAGTTACAGGAATTACAAGCACAGTTGGCAATTGTAAACCATTTTGAAGAAAAAGTCATAATTCATCCTCTCATGTCTTCATACCACCTTCTTCGTCTTGCCTCTTGTCATGATGACCATTTGACCGCACACTCTTTCTTTCTGGTATCGCGTCAACTCAATTGAAACAAGGAATACGCATATTACTTGTAAGTAAGGTAAATACGATAACATGACAGGCGTAATATTATGAATTAGTTTCCCTCCACCTCCTCCAAATTCTGTTTCGGTAAGATAATCCCTAATTCTTATCCCAACAACTCTGCCCACATTACATGTCCTCCTACCAAACAATCACAATTGCTTTAAAAAAATAAAGTTATAAATAATAATTTCAGATGTTACACAAATTTTCGGTTGCATATTGCATATTTTCATATTTGCAGTTTAGCATCGTAATAATAATAATAATGATAATATTATTAATAATAGGTGCTAAATGACAATAATTGCTAACCATTCATCTTGAATTAGCCGTTGTACATTGCATCGGCATCATCATGTTCGAAAAAGATGCTAAAATTACCTCTGTATCTGCTACTAGCGAAACTACCACACGACTTGTCCTCATCATATTGGCACAAATAAGTCAGAAAAGGTGCATAATAATGAGCGCATTCATGACGACGTTGGAGGTGGTGCGATGTGGTGGTGATCTAATGAATAATAAAGTTTATAACCTTTAAACTTTTAGTAAACAAACTATTAACGAACAAAATTTGTGTGCGCTGGCAAAAATATAATAATATGCAGCATTTATATAGTTTTTTTTTTTGCTTTTTGCCGAAACCGTCGTTCACCGTTTTTTGTCACGCAGAAATGAACAAAATTAGCATAGGTAATAAGGATATGTGCGCAGAAAAGTAGAGGAGGGACAAACGGACTGTTCTTTATTCTGATGCAAGATGATAAAAAGTGTTTTTTCGTGGAATGTGGCCTTCCCAGTATTATTGCTAGACTATCGTCGTGTGGCCTTTGTTTCCTAATAATTTCGGCTGTAAGAATAACGCTTGAGAAGACACACTTCTTAGGAAGAATCCGATCTTTCACTTTTTCTATTGCGTTAGTGCAACTCATGAGCGAGCGAGCGTTTGGGAGTGACTATTATGTAATTGAGTAATAGTTAACCTTTCAGTTCAGACTCAGATCTCAGATGCAACAAAGAAAAATGTTAGTCAGAATGATAATTTCTCATAATGCGGGATAATATTATGTATATCCCTATATGACGAGATGATGAGCTGAGCTCAAGCGATCAGCAGATTTTAATGGATTTTATAAATCTTCCCAAATGTGCCATTGCCATTAATTCATCATTCATAACAGCAAAAAGATGACGCATCACGGAAGGATTGAAAGAACAAAGATTTCAGGAGAAACCATATCAATCCGAAGAAGCGGTGTTTCATCTCTGCCAACCCAAATCGGCTCTTGTAACACGATTTGTTCATATGAAAAGTGTCATTAATTAAAAACATTTACTACTACTATTATTATACCACTAGATGACCAAGCTAATTCCATGACCTTATAGTATTGAATAGTTAATATCAATACACGCACTTGATAATCTAACTGCAGTTGGTAACGTAATGCGTGAAGGGTCCCTTAGACAGGTGATAAAACGGAGATGTTGTGTATTGTCCACCACCATGTGACATGTGAGGCGCTGTGTGAAGCTGTAAAGCACATCAGATTTGTTTTGGGTTTTGTTTGGATGAAATCGAGATGATGGGATGAGCGGAGGCAGTGGAAAACGGGATTTTAATTAACCTTCAGCTTTTGAAGGTTTAGATTGTTCAGTTTTGCCTCTGGATTTGGGAGTTCGGGAGAGTAAATAGGATTATTGTGAAAAACTGTGGGAGACTTTGGAAGCATTCCTTTCTCAGGTACTTCATTTGATTAGATTCAATTAAAGAATCATAAGTTGTCACTAAAAAAATATTCAGCCGGTTTACTGTGATTAGTTGCATTTATTTGCACTGGTGATTATCTATTATTTACTGTAAAGTTCACTGTGTGTAAGAAATAGGATTGTCAATAATTGTAAGAAGTTGTACCTGTAATTATTTGTCATTTGTAGGCATGGCTTCCGGTGGAAAAGGGGGTGCTGCTAAACCAGCCGATTCATCAGCTGCTAACATCGATATCGATATGAAGAATGAGTTGGAATGGATCCGTTTCAGGGAGGAAACTCTTGGCCCTGCAGCGTACTCTGAGGCATCTGGTCCGAAGTTGTTTCGAAAAATTAAGGAGAATCCGTTTGTGCCAATTGGTAGGTTTTATTTGGTGTTGAGAGAAACTTGGACAACCAAGAATAGTCTTATTTAACCTTTATGTGTTAAGTAAACTTTTAAAACACCAGTCTTGTAGTTATTTACAAATAATGCAATAATTGATTTCAATTTTTAATTGCAGGTGCATGTGCGACACTTGGTGCTTTGACCTATGGCTTGTGGTGTTTCCGTCAGGGCCGTGCTCGGGATTCGCAGATGATGATGAGGATGAGAATCGGAGCACAAGGGTTCACTATCGTCGCGATTTTAGCAGGAATTGTGATGGGATATAGTACTGGTCACCATACTCCAGAAAAGAAGTAGCTAGTCGGAATATTCAATTTTAATCTTGGTGTCATTCTTTTTACAAATACGAATACGTTTACAAGAACAACAGTGTATATGTCATCAAAATTTCAAAGTTGTTTTGTAATAAAACCAAAGAAGTTGTAGATTTCAGTAATAAGAACTTCATTCTTGTAGTTAATTTTAATTACTTTGGCTGATGTAGATTGTCTGTGGTTTATTTAGGCATATATCATTTGTCATTGTTTGAGGGTTTAAATAATAAGTTTCAGTAAAGTAAAATCGATTTTAAGGGCAGACAGTCGTCTTCAATACTATTTTTAAGATAATCCAAAACCAATTTAGTGAAAATTAGCAATACATTGTATTGTCCGTAATGTATGGTTAGCATTTAGTTAAGGAAACATCGCAAATCGAATATCGCGCTGACGTTTTTAACAGCAAGTTCACATATGATTTGCTAAATGATGTTTGAATTAAATCCATCTTGTATTCCTGCCTTGTATCATCGCATTGCTTATAATAATTGTACATGTAATTAAGGCTGAATTGATATATGTAAAGATGAAGTGTCGAAATGATGAACAAATTTTTAGACTGAGGATTATACTTCTGTAGTAGCTCATTTTATTAAAAATGATGTTTAAGTTTATGAACACATCGTAATAACATCACAGAGTTATTTAAGCATAGGTTTAAAATAGTTTGAAATGATTTGTATTCATTGTTGGTCCGATTATCCGAGCGCTGGCGCTGTCGTAAAATTAAAACCTATTTTGACGAATTAAAATAATAACGCAGGACCGATGAAGACGTTGACTACTGTTAGAGTTTAGTTGTCGTCGCTATATATAGCCGTAAGCACGGGGAACACTGGAATTAATCATTGGTCAGTAACACAGAAAGCATCATCGAGAGATCGTCATCACGGATTATTTATCCTCATTGTTTATATTACTTTAGAATCTATATTTTCAAATCAAATCTTTTACATTTCAATCTAGATTAAAATTGTACAAGCTATCCAACATTGAAATATGTTAATAGCTCATCTTTGTTACAAACATCTTTTACGCATGTAGGTGAGGTATGCGATGCGATATGATTTTTCAAAAAATAGTTTCAATCTCAATAACAATATTAAATGTAAGTTTTGTGAGCGAGCGTTTCCGTGATATGTCATCAAGGTGACCTTTGTTAGTGAAAGTGCAGTTTGCAATGGAGATTATTGATTCAAGCATCATGCTTTCCCTCGAAATTGCAGTATTATAGATGATCAAAATAGATTGAAAATTCCGCTACACTCAAATAATCATTTAATAAATGTGCCGTAGTAAGAAATGTACAAAATTTGACAAAGCAACAATTTAAGCACGTTGACGTTATATTGCTCCTCGGAGAAGTGTGTCCTAAATCTTTGAGTTTGAACGACCTTGTAAGCTATTCCAAAATATGATGCTGTTTTTGATTTCATGCAAAGACATGCAATGCGTCATTCATAAAAGAGCTGGGCTAATAACAAAACATGATGCAGAACTACGTACTTCACAACATAGCATCAAAATAAGCGCCCAATGAATTTATTAGCGTTTAAAACACAAACCACAGTAGCATAAACCATCATTTTTAGTAGCATTTATCCGGAAAATGTTTTAGAATCATAGAAATATTGGTATGTACGACTTTGTTTGGTAGCCGGTCGGTAAGCACTTTAATACTGTAGCAAGCACCACTCATAATTCTATTACGCATCTCATGACATGACTCACCGTGAAAAAGGAGTCCTTCCGTTCGTTTAGATCCAGCTTTCAGTCATTGATAAAATGTAACAATTTATTACCAAAACAATATTTGATAGGTCTCGCGTCGACTCATCGTCTTATGTTTTAATTTATCCCAGCATGTTGCGGTAATGAATGGAGTTCAAAAGCTATTTGCTACTTTTTCTACCCATTTTATATTTGCTTAAAAACCAAGTTAGCTACCACAAGCCTCATCATTAGTCATCCTATATGTTCCAAGAGCCAGTCATTAAATTTTGGTCACAGGCCGCAGCATTATTTTCCCAATTAAAAAGATGCAACTAGCATTCCACAATTTCAAATATTAAGTACGCATTACATACCATTAATACTCTTAGAATTCATACAACCAATAAAGATTTGCTCTGCATTGTTTAAGCTGAAAATGCGCTTTAAAATGTAGCTTCATATACACACAACCATATTTTTTATCATGAAAGGATTTCTAGAACTCATTCGTCGTTTGTCTGTCAGTTTTGTTATTTTTCAGCTCATGTTTCGTGATGATGACTAAAGGTGTCCTTGAAATTTTTTTTTACCTGAGTATGCATTCAACTGAGTATCATGCACGAGCACCACATACCACATTTGTGGATGCCTCTGATCACATATCACCTTGCTATGAAAACGCATAACCTGTATCCCTAGTCAGGTTGACTTGCTGGTGGTGATAATGATTGGGGGAATGAATCCGTCAGGGAATGCAGAGTGGACTCAACAGTCAAAATAGCAGCGATATTCAGTCAATTGTTACCTACTCTGCTTGTTACTCAACATACGCCAATAATATATGCCTAGCATTTTTTCAAACCTCACATTATATAATCAGGTTGTGAAGACTTTTTCTTTGACTGTTTTGTTCAGCAACCCTTTTTCTTCTTTACCTGCTTACCTGCTACTTGCTACACATGCAATAAATACAAGCATCTTTGTCGAATTGAAAGTGTGAGTCATGACTTGTTGGTTAACCGTATAAACAAAGTAGGGATATATACGCAATATAAGTAAACAGTGTAAAGTTGACGATTGTCCAACCCTTTTTCTTATACACTATGTTTTCAAGGGGATCATACATTTTAACGCATTTTTTTAACAATGTACGTGGTAATAATGGGAATGTAACAGATGAAAAGACAATGTACTCATCCAAACCTAAAATGCATTGTTAGACACATAACATATTAGTACGATCGGATATTATGTATAATATATTATACATGGAGTAGCTGTATGGCCATGATGTCTAGTGTCTCGCATCTTTATTAAAAATTATTTTAACCGATGATTTTATTTCATTGTTAACAGCGATTACAAGTGCTAGGTATTCTTGTGAGAGCGCAAAATACATCATAGCGTCTTTAGTGATTACTCATTAGGCTCCTTTATCAGGCAATCTTGTTAAGTATATATTGCTGCTGTTACTGTAACTGTTAAGTTTAGATTGACTGACTGAGAAGGTTAGTGAAGGTGATGTTGGTGACACTATCTTTCAAGTTTTACGCTGGTTTGTTTGTTGCTGTTATTGTACGTTGAGATATTTGTGAAGGAGTTTTTCTTACAAGACGAGAGGAAATTCATAGTGTATCAATAGACATTGCCAAACCCAATAATACATGCCTACATATCTGCGTGTGTTACCAATTTTGAGACAATGCAAAAATGTAAGTAAGCAAGACTATGATTATTTTGTTTTTACTGTTTTCTTTTTAATTGTCAGTAAGAGACGATACAGTTAGGAGGAAGGTGCTGAGAGTGGAAGAAAAACATCATAAAAATTTTATTAGTAGGAAAGCTAACTATATAATATGGCAATAAATTTGGTGATTTCGAATTATAAATGGTAAATACGTGATAATTTTATTCTTGGTATTAATTTTTAAAATTTATCTGTTATCTGCGCAGTTTATTCAATAGATTTAATTCCGAGTTACAAGGCAAGGTATGCATCTTTAGTTGAATGTAATACGTGGGAGTTTTTGTGGTGATTAGTGAGAAGTTATACATTGTATCTGCTTTTGGTATCATTTAACATTTCATTTAGTACGTATGCAAATCAGACATTCTTGTCCTTCGTCAAAGCGTGTGATTTCCTTTTGTACTAAAGTCGTGTAATTTGTGTTTGCATCGACTTAGATATCTGCACTGCTATAGTTGCAATTCACTGAGCGAACAAGATGAGAAAAACACTAAAAAGAATCATGGCTATGTACATACATAAAAATATGCCTATATATTCTTCTTTTGTTCAATTAGAATTAGAACTGCAGCACAAAGACATGCAAAGATCATATATCACTACCACGCGCGTCATGGTAATGAATTTCGCGACTTGGTAGATGCATACATACATATACGCAGAAAATTCACACTAAAATATTCGCAATGAGGTAAAGTAGGTATGTACAAATATGATTTTTACTGTAATGAAGTAATTCATAAGAATAAAATCGTTACTACCCATGAAAGTGAATTTTTTGTTAAATAGTTTTGTGAAACATCTTGATAATATTGATGTGCATTGCATAGTTGCGTCTTCAGTTTTGGGTCATACCTAATTTTTACACGTTTTCCCTACCAACGTTCTGCAACGCTGAAATATTTAATTACATACCATATCGGTTCTGAGAGTAAGTAATTGGCTGGAGGATCATATTTTCAAAAAGCTTCCCGTTTTCTGAGAGTACGATTTATTCCATTCAAATAGTATTACTGCTATTATTATTACACAACAAAACTGGGATAAAATTTCAGGTATGTTTACATTTGAGCATTTCTCTTCCTCTTCTCTGCCATCTGCATAATATATAATTGAATGGAAATCAATAGGGTAAGCATCATTACCTTACCACCAACCAGCTCTCCGTGTCACCTCACTCTAGCACGCTATAATAGAAGCGAGCATGTTTGCATTTTAAATTAGGTAAGGCTTTATAGTTACTTGTTACTAGTGAGAAGAACCAGCGATACCACCATTTACACTTATTATATATGTTATAACAATAGCAAAAAAATATCTTCCAAAAAATGTTGCTAGTTTTGTTATTATTGAACACAATTGAGTTCGGCTTGCATGCATGCATGCTAAAATGAAAGGGCATGGAAAGGTGACGCTCGTTGTTTTCCTGGCTTACGCCAGGTGTTCATTCCAAACAGAAAAAACGAACCATTCTAATCCTCCAGTCAGTCATCGCACTATTTTTCCATACGATTTGGAAGAGTGTGAGCCATGTGGTGGAGGAAACAATGAATATTATTGATTGGTGAAAATTCTGTATTTTTAATTGTTCATGTTTCTCTTTTTTACTCCTGTTCTTTTTCTCTGCTGGGCTTCCGTCTGAATAGAGCATTTTCCCTTCTACGTCTTCCTATTATCGTCGTAGGTGAAAGGAGTGCACACACACACAAGTCGTGAACTGTTAAGGGCTATTCGGCCATAAAAGCTGAGGGAGAGGAAGACAAAGAAAATAAGTTTTTTCGCGAAGAAAAGAGAAAACTGTTCTGGAGACGAAGTTGCATTTCTACCATCCTCCTAGAAGAGCAGAAAGGAGAGCAGCACACAAAAGGCAGGAGGAAATTAAATGAAAAGTTTGGTAAATTGAATTGAAGAGAAGAAGAAGGAGGAGGAATAAGACTACAGGCTATATCCTCATAACGAGCCAACGATCAACATCAAGGAGAAAATAATAGGAAAAGAATATGGGGAAAGGAAAAACGCAGTTTTATATCATCGCCTGTTTTGGATTTCTCTGTTCCTGTTATGTGGAATTGACAGGTAAGAAGAAGGGAATTCGGAGGTGGTGGAATACCTTGTTTGCATTTTATATAAAATAATATATATCCAAGTTGCTGGTGGTGCACGGCACCATGGTGGTGTGATGGGAGATAGCGTATGCGAAGCAGATTTTTCTCTTTATGTGTAGCAAACATAGTTATCGTGTTTCCTATGAGTGGAAGAGCAAATATTTAAAATTTCTTGGAATTTACAAATTGTCCAATTTGGTTTGCTTGTATGGGATTGTTATGCAGGAGGCACAGAGTGCTACCAGTGCTTTTCCTGGAAAGATTCTGGATGCGAGGAAGATTACATGAATAATGTGAACCTGACAACATGTGGAAGCTCAAGTGTTTCGGCTCCATCGTCGTCCTCTTATTGGCGGGGTGAAAGAGACAGGGATCAGGAGTATCGGGATCGTGTCCTCAATGCTCCACCTTACACTTGTATCAAACAAGTCATTGTGTTCATCAATCCTCCCATCAGGACACAAAATGATCGTTACAATCGATGTAAGTATAAATCCTCCCATCCGCATTATAAGTGGATGCTTATTTGATTTACAAAAAATTGTATTTCTATTACGCTCTCCCGGAAATGATGAGTTGGAGAACTTCAATAAATTTAATTACTGGTTTTACATTGAATAGTTAATCGTCCTTGGGTAGAGCGCAAATGTGGATTGCCCATTCAAGCCGGATATCGTCAAGGCAAGGATCTTATTGATGATTGTGAGGAGACTGAGGTGGTTATCGAAGGAGTTGCAGGGATACGGAAAACATGTGCCTGTACAACGGACGGGTGTAACTCGGCAGATTCGTTGAAACGAAGCAACATAGTTTATGGACTGATTGGAATGCTTTGCATCCTTCAGCTTGCTCCAACACCGTTCTATTTTGTGTAAAATTTTACATTTCAGAGGAAAAGAGGCAGAACGAAAAGAGGAGCAATTTTCATCTCTAATCATCAAAGAAAGCAATATTCTATATCAGTTGCCATGTCATATTATCTATATATGCCACTTGTGTTTCAGTCCAAATATTACATAACTTACGTAACTTGCGTTGTTCTTTTGATCATGAGGAAAGTGCGTGGTCATGTCATGTAAAGTATACCGAACATTTTAACGGATGTACAATCAACAAAAAGGGAACTCTTCCAATTTTAATTGTTTTGATGATATCAATATATCTGAAAAATTTAGTGTAGCGCTGCTTGTTAGTTCGCAATAATGAGTCTTCAACTACCATTTTATTCTGAAATGCTATTGATGAGTCCTTGTTTGCCTGTGTGTGGGGGAGATGCTGTACAAAAGAAGAGAAAGCAAATATTAAATATCGATAACAATGGCTCGAAACAAAAATGAAGTGACTTGTGTAGGGAGCACGTGAAATGAGGATGATTGAGAGAGATTCTCTTGTATGCCAAATATAATGAGCTTTAAAAATAAATACAATAGGTAGGAAGGTAGACAGTTCCAATGAACTCGAGTACTGTGATCGGGCACACAGGGAGCAAGGATATTGAGAAGAGTTGAAGGACAAATTATTATTATTATTATAAATAATAATAATTCATTTAAAAACTTTCACTGCTGCGACACAATCAAACTTTCAGCTTCATGCAAAAGTTTTCACTCTCTACTTCATCTTTCCAATTAGTGGAACAGTGAGTGCATGTCTTTATTCTTAGCTATTTGGTAGATTTGCACCCTTATCTTTTGTTGTATGTCCATTTAACTCTGACATTTTGAAGGTAGGTATATTAGTGATTTAGAGTGGGGAGTTTTCCACGTTGTTTTTAGCTAACTTCTCAAGGACAATTTTGTCATTACTATTTCTGTTTTATACAAAAGTGCGCATGTTTTAACGAAGACTTTTTAATAGTGTTAAAAGTAACTTTAGGTAGATAATTATACGAGATAAAATTTTCAACTTCAGTTCAACGTGTATTTTCATTAGCATCAGTGGACCACGTAGTGCTGACCACTGATTTCATAAATTGTTTATTTTGTGATATAAAAATCCTTTCTCTACACTCTACACTCGAGAGATTTTAACTTGCAGTTGTAAAGTTAAAATCGTGTACATTCATTACTGACGTATGTGTTGTATGTTTAATTAGGATATTAGGATAATGCATATACGACATATGTAACAGCAAAGAAGCAGAAAAATATGCATTATGTACATATATTCATCCTAAAGTTTATTCATCAACTATAATGACAAAGTTTTCATGACAATCTGATGAAAAATCTTCCAGTCTTGTTTCCTGGATTCACAACTCACTCATAAGCTGTCAGACCTGTAAGTAGTTCATAATTTGAGTAGATGTAACTTTGGGAAAGAAGATTAAACATTATTATGATCTACTTAGACTTTATATGACATTCTGAGAAATTTTCAATTTTCATGACAAAAACAAAGTTTTATCGTCAAAATATTTTCAATATACAATCTATTTTTGATACGGGGAAAGATAGAACGTACTCTTCTGTAGATATTATAGTGCTTAAGTACGTGTGCAAAATTTTACTGTAAAATACTGAATGCATACAAAATGATAATTATAATAATAAATAATAATAAATGTTTAAATTAAGTAAATGGATACCTTCCAGGCATATTCTAACGTTCCATTTTCATTATGCATAGCGCGCTTCTTACACACTTCCTTGAGCTCTTTCCTTAGCTCTGAAATATTAATATATGTTTAAAAGTGACACCACGTTTAAGTAATATTCTAGCGTTTATCGAAGGCAACAGAAAAAAATCCCCTTTTAAGAAACATCTCATTTAACACTTAGCGTTTCCCTTAAATTTCGTTTAATGTACATTAGATTGACAAATAGCTAGGAGGCGCCATGAAATATAAGCTATCCCCCTTTCCAGGAACCTTTGGAGGAAAGGCTTTCCTTTGCTTACAGAACGGAACGAATGAGTAAGAAAGGGAAGAGTAGTGTGGAGTTTTGGGGAAAGGAAAATGGTAAATTTCATAAATTTGTTTTCTTCCATTTGATGAAATGCGTGGGATGTAAAGCATCATTATTTATGCTAAGAGCCCAGGTAAGTGGGGAGAAAATCTACAATTTGCTGTTGGGTAAGAGAAAGTAGTAGCCTGGTTCTCATTGTTTCTCATTGTCTCGGTCTACTACGAATCAGTGTGCGTATCATGATTTCCCAGTTTCCAGCTTTTATTGATATACCACATTACATAATATGTAGCATTGACATGCTCACAGCTTATAACACAGGTAAATCTCGTGTAATGAGGTTGCTAAAAATGTGCCTCAATTTATATTTCATGTATTCAATTTGGTTGGTTTTAGTGCACTTTTTATGCAATCAAGTCGTCTCCCTCAAGATATTTGAGCTTCATTACAACAATAATCAAATAGTATCCGACTGCTTCTCCAATTTGTTTTTCTCTGCTTAACTCAACTGATCAGTCGACTACTGTGACTCTGTGACCCAAAAAAGTCAGCCAAGTCTAATTTGTTGCTGTCTGCTTTAACTCTGTCTAATGGAGGCTTCTAATGAAATAAAGCGCGTCATTATTTCTAATTTTGCGAATTGCGTAGGCAAAAAAGATTCTAGAAGAAAGGAAACAACAACTCCTGATTTTCAGGACTGAGGCTTGAACTGTGTTTTTTTGTCTCCATGATTTTCTGAGTAAGCATTAGAGATTTGTCCGTTTATTAATTTGAAGGAATTAACCTCCCATTTATCCATAGAACCTGTACATTCAAATTTGTAAAAAATTCCATACACAGTTTTTTGCACAAAGGTACTAAGGCCGTTGTATAAATTTTCTGGAATCGAAAATAAGATGTGGTAGTGCATTTAAATGATAGTATGCAAAAGATCATGATTTGAAATGAAAGAAAAGACGAACAATACAATTCATTTACTTTTGTAGAGGATATGTAGTATTAAATTTTTTGTATCTTTGGTCTTGATCAAGCACCGTGGTTCCCTAATTTTGTCTCATTGTGTTGCAGGGTGATTATGTATGTCTAGAATCCGTAAAAAGTGCATCATAATAAGCCTTCTCGACCTTGATCATCCTCATTTTCTCTCTAATGCTTGCAAAGTTATAGCATGTGCCTTGAAACTTCCATCATATTATGTGACAAAATAACAATAATCATGACAAATTACAGACATTTCTAAAAGTTCGTGTTACAGGATGCTCATCAGACCATACTGTATCCTCTGTCGGAGTTGAATTAATAAGGTGTTATGCAAAAAAAAAACCTGAAAGAAAAAAAATCCTTCAATTGTGCACTCAAAAAGATGAGTTACGCAACATCAACATAATACATAAGTGCAAAGTGCACAATTCTTTTTGTTAGGCATGTTTTTATAACAGTTATTTTTTCATCTCTTTAATTTCAGCACAAACATGAACATCTCTACCTTGTTCTAATTTGCTCTGCAATTCTCAAAGTGTCGTTCTTTCTGGAACATCCACATAAACGTGAAGTATGCATGCGTCCTTGAAAATCGCATCATCGTTTATCTCACCAAGTCATCAAGAGAATTATTCATCGAAATATGAGCATGTACCTGTTTGCGTGTCCTAATTAATTTTATAGCTATTTTATTCACTTCCTTCATGTCATTTTGCCTAAAAATATCCCACGCTAACTTATGGCAACCTAAACGCAATTTTTTGTCATTGCTTATTAAACCTAGGCCGACGTATATCGCTACAAATTCCAGGTCATATAGTTAGATTCGCCACTCGCCACCATGCCAGTACCCCTACAATTACTTTACAAATGTTTTTGAGATGAAAAGCGACAACATGATTTAACTATTATTGCATAGCACAAATGTCTTTTAACAACTGGTTTCGTTTTTTTAAATACTTCCAGAAAACAAGTGTGCTGGCCCCAAGAAGCCTGGCTATCCTCAACCCTGAGTCCTCAATTTAGAATGCCACGGCAATGAAACGCCTATTTAATAAAAAACTAATGCTATGTAATATTACATTGATAAATATCACGAATGTTGTCCAAGGAGATACAAAGAAAGCATTTGGAAAAAATGGGACAGCAAAATTAAGGAAATTAAAAGATCTTTAAACTCATCACATAACCACGTAAACTCCAGTTTTTATAATGGTTTTGTATTTGTAGTTACGATGTGCCTCACAAAAAACTTTCATTAAGAAAAAAAATATAAGGATAAAACTTAATAATTAAATATTCATATCAAATGTCGACCACGTAACACGACACAGCGCACACATTTTTACTTGTGTTTTATTGCAAATGCATACGATTCTTTTTCGTGGAAAATTTCATATAATTTTTGGGTGCAACTTAATTTCACAATTACATGCGTACTTACTTTCAGTTTCATTTCTCCCTTTTAGTGAGTCAGTTGTGTTGGAGTAATAAAATCGGTTTATTGACTGAATTTATTTATTTTTACCAAGTTAACAGCTTCGTGTTTCGCTTCGTTTTTTGTATCCTGTCTGAACTCTTGACATGTCGTAAAAGTGTTCTTTACTCAATTTTAACATCTTCGTCATTAAGGTTGTCGCCGTCCTCACCCCATTGACTCATCATTACAGCCACAAAATATCTGCACATTTTACATGCACTTTTTACGGTACAAAATGATCAGTCAGGTATTCTCCTCAACTTAATTGAAATTCACAAACAATAAAACTCGCTACAGTCACAATCACTTGTGAGAGACAACTTGCACCAACCTTCGTTTCTTCTTCTCCATGCAAGATCAATTTGGAGAGTAGAAGTGGTGGTGATGAGGATGATGATGGTAGAGGATGTGAAGATGGGTTGGGAATTTGATTATTGAATTGGAGCCCTTCTCTCCTCTCTTGTTAGTTACCTTGTTAGCTGTGATGATGATAATGTGATTTTGGAGCTGGCAAGCTTACCTACTCATTAAGTTGGTGTTTTTAGTGTGTAAAATCTTGGCAACAAAGCATTGCCGTTTTAATCCACCTCTATTGCTTTTGAATACTAAGCGGTGGTTAGTCGTGGTATCAAGCCAGCAGCCTTCGTCATCACATCATCACATTCATCACCATCAGAAAATCAGTAATCCATAAAGTTCATCATCATTTCATTCATTTTCCGCTCATTCATTGAACACATTAAATACTCCATTATTACAGATTTTTAAGTATGCATTTGTCCATATCATGTGAATGTTAGTGAGGAGGACGACAGCAAGAATATCACGTAGGTAACCATGTATGTACTTTATTAATACATTACAATCTTTTCGTCTTTTAACACAATTCATGTGCTATAACAACAAAAACAGGAGCAATAAAAGTAAACATTGACATGATTATATAATGACACCTTTCAAACGATATCAAAAAGTAGCAAGTTATTTTCATTAAAGCTAGAAATGTAGAATAAAATATTAAAAATGTAGAGAGATTTAAAAAACAAATTTAGAGTCTTATAACTAAAATTAGTATATCTGATATCCAAGTATGAACCAAAGAAAGACAAACAGACAAACATTTCTCACCATCAAATCTATCCAGCAATCGTAATATTCACTGTTGCTTATAGGAACACTCTGGAGTGATTGAGTTTGTTCATGTATATCTATTTACGGTTTACTATTCCAAACTTAGGTATGCGCGCATGTAGGCAGTCTCTTTGGTTGGGTTTTGTAAGATGAGTAAAAAATCGGGAAAGAGTTCTTTGTGGACGACAACGACGATGATGATGAAGATGATTGTCATATAGTTAAGTATAAGTGAGTGATAATTCGTTGGCCTTTTTCTTGTCAATCCATTTTCATCATAATTTCATCACACCAAACGCGACGAATCAAATTGAGTTCATCTCCTCATCTTTAAGAAACGCAGGAGAAGAAACAGAGGATGAGACAGAATAAAATGATGTCGTAGTTCACACATGAACATTGTTCGTACAGATTTGTAGTCTTTTTTTATCGTTTCATATCATCTTGTTGTATGGAAGAGGAAAGAGAGAGGAACTGACTGCCTCAAAAAAAAAAAAGAAACGTGATTTATGCCACATTCTTTCAAAAGCATTTTAACTCCAGACAGTATTCAAATTTTCCACGAATAAGAAAGTTGACTCTTCTCCACATGATCCCTTTTCTTCTCTCATCTTCCAGACACTTCAACAGCGACTTCCCATCCTTTCCAATTTTCATCTCATATTCAATATTACAAGTGGAAATACAGTCGTATAGACATGAAATGCTCTAATTTCCGATATTTCAGCGGTCTACCGTCTATTTCTCCGTCGTGAAGTTGTGCTCGTGTGTATTATGTGTGTGGTGAAAACCCGTTTACCAGCGAACAAGCTTTTTACTTGGAAGTACTCCGTTGTACCTTTTCATCCCACGAATTTGCATTAGCTCACTCTCTTTAGAAAGTTAAATGTTTTATTAAATAAGCTCTGCTGCTGTGCCTTAGTCTTTTATTTTACTATTTTATATCTATAAAGAAAATGGCTTGTTTAGTGAGAAATTTGGTGTACACATTTACTGTTTACCTAGTGCTAATTGAAATTGCCCAACCAGCATGGAGTGAGCTCCGCAGTGAAGGGAGGCAACGACGGGAGGACAGAGGCAAGAAAGCCTCTTTGGTTAGAAAGCTGATGAGGAAGAAACCAAAGGAAGGCAATATTCGACTAATGGACGGAACTCATGAACATGAAGGTAAAATCAGCTTCAGACAACTTCATTTCCCTCTCCTTATCATCATCACCACTTCATCATCTCTTTCCATATTTTCCACTCGACTCTCATTTTACTGGAGTTTCTCTTTAGAAAATGATTTCAATCTACCACTACCACCTGTGGTTTTCCTACTAGGGGACAAATACAATATTGCAAATTTATTTGCTTATTTACTCAGCACAGAAATTTGGTTGAAACATTTAATAGTCCATTAGGGTATATGTTCAGATGTGCGGCTAAACTCCTACTCCTGAGGCTCTTATTATACTATATGTCATCATTTCACATCTGGATGGCTTGGAATTTTGAGGGGAAAAATGCGTGCATTAGTATGCGTACAAAAATGCTTTCCATTTCATCTTGACTCATTGCCTGTTTTATTGCAATGGAATTCCCTCATGTCATGTAACCATACTGCTACTGTTGCTGTTGAGAAGATTTACGATGTGACAGTTTTTGGACACATGTGAAACGTGATGTCATGTGTGTGTCGTGTCATACAGAATGATGTGTTACATACATTATCGCATATGCTTTCATTTCCCCCTAGTTTTTGTCACAAGTCAGAGCAGACATTCTTCCGACCTTGAAATGTCTCCACTGTATTGTAAAATATTTTGATTTAATTTTTCTCTGTCTGCACATGATTTCCATAATGTATGAACGAAAATTTTGATCTTGGTCATCACAGGATACTTTTCTGAGTCAGTTTCAACCCATTTTCCAACTGCCCTTTTTCTCATGTATAGAAAATTCGTAACAAAGTAGCACGAAACAGTAGAAGGATGGAAAGCAAATTGATGTCACGTATTTCATAAATTATAATTAATGAAGTTTTATCTACCTACTCTGAAAAATGTGTGTACAAATTCCATATATATCGTGTTTCCATTAGAGGAAAGGGGAACTCAGAAATAAATGTGCTCTCTGTGTCTGTTTGTGATTCTATGTTGACACGAGTGACCTAATACAGTTTACAACGCTTATTAATATATCTTTTTTTTTTCTCTCTCTCTCTCTCTTTCCACATGTCTGTCATTTTTTAGCCGTTTTAGCCAGATTTCAGCAGTGCAGATAAAATAGATAGGAGAAGAAGCAGAGCAAAGACATTTTTGATGAAATATTCCAGGAAAAAAACAAGCAGTCTGTGTTGATGATGATGATACTTCCATACATGCTCTCCCAGTCGCTTCTTGTGCACGTATGCATGCCTGATTTTCTATATATCACCAACAACCAGCGAATCGTCAGGATGACAAACAAACAAACAACCGTTGTCATTCACATTCGGCATCGCAAACATGAACGTCGACAGAAGCAGCATGGAAAAAAGATTCTGAGTTGGGTTGGGGAATGGGAGAGATAGAAAATCCTTCAGTTAAAGAAGGAAGTATAGTAGAAGTTTGGGAAGTGGAGAGGGACCCATTTTTGGGCGTATTATTATTAGCATTACTGAAAGTTGATGATTCCGTTTGTCGTTGACGACGACGAAAGATGTAACCCGACAAACAAAACTGTCATGTAGATTTGAAGAGAGTGAAGCTATATACGGTTTGAACGACCATGTGGAAAGAAAGGAATTAGATTTGGGATGAGATTGTTGGTGGTGGCGGTGGAGAGAGTGGAGCAAGAAAATTGGAGTGATGCTATTAGAGCGGAGTAATACTTTTGATGAATTAGCTGGAATGAATACATGAAAACCGGATTCGACAGACTAGCAGAAGGGGAGAAAAGGGAGGAATTAGCTCTTTACAATGTGCATGGCATGTAGGCCAAAGGGATTTATTTTTCAAAGTGACCCTTGAGTTTCTCTGCGTATATTTACGCTGAATAATTTCAATTTTTTTATTCGTTCACACGTTATTTGTGAATCTGAATATATTTTAAGTATAAAGTGGAATACTACATATTATATTATCATCCATTTCAGGATAATCCTTTCCTTTTAAAATGATCCAATTTTGAGACTCACAAATACAGGCTGTATAGAAGTTTCCCGAGAAGAAAAGGAGACTGGCTAAATTTTTTACTAGTACGTAGAGCCATCAGATTTCTAAATTAATGCTGTTGAATTCAGTTGTGCTACTTCGAACAATAAATAAATGTATGAAGTCCCAACTGTGTAACTACCGATAGTTATCCTCGATTTACAGCTATAATATTTGGTAAAACGAATAAGGGCTTGAATTTTTCATGCATCCTCCAAATAACCAGAGTATCTATCATAGAGACGGCTCTTGGCAAAATTTGCTCTTGACGGTGGTGGTGGTGGTGGTCTGCTTCCTTTTATTAGAATTTTTACACTTATTCAACTCACATACAAGTTATATTCGATTCACTGATTCCCCTTTCAAATCAGACAATCCACTTTACCTACTTACTTATTCTATTTGCATAATATATACTTGGATCTGTTGTCATTGATACAATTATTTGGCATACTGGCTACTTCCTGTGTACTCAATTCTGGATTCAATAGAAAAATGGATTGCTCAATGTAATTATAATGAACCTCAAAAATATTAATACTGAAAGTGATACTTTACCCATTTCCATAGAAGACATTTGCAACGAAATATGGTCATAATATAATTAAAACTATGATATTTCCCCAGAAATAATAATCAGCCTCCAACGTAGTAACACAAACGGTTTACCATTTTCCCGTAAATCAAGGCTAGAACCCGCGCCAGCAGGCGCGCACGTTCCATTGAAAAGGAGATATATATTTACTTTCAATTTTAGACATCAGACAGATAGTTAGTTATTAAAGAAGATAAATACAATTCAAGTGGAAAACTCCGCTTCCATCTTTCACTTTTCACTCATCCATACAGGATGCAACCATACTGCTGTGTGTTCCAACTCGAAAATTTTAGTAGAAATTGAGGGGATCTCTTGTCGTAATATTGATTGATGTTTAACTTTAATATTTCATGCTTCACTTGACATGCATTGCCTTCGATCATCCTCTTTACTCTATCCTCACTACCCATTACGCCACGTTGTGTAAGCGTTCCCGACTCTCTGTGATACTCGGCGCTAAAATAATCATCACATAAAAAGCCATGGTATTTTCTCGAATTCCAATGAAAGATTATTCCTACCACCGTCACATGATCTGAAAAGCATCATTGCATTGCACAGATTCCACTCTAATAAGCGTAATTTTTATATCTCTGAATCTTGAATGTGTTATGTTTCTTTTTCTTCATTCTATATTTATCTTTCTCTCAGGAAGAGTGGAAATCTACCATGATGAGAGATGGGGAACTATTTGCGACGATGAGTGGGACTTGCAGGACGCCAAAGTTGTCTGCCGTCATCTCGGCTACACGGAAGAATCCCACAGTAGCAACCCCGATATTAAGGTGGACATTAAGGCCACTCATAATGGAAGATTTGGCGGATCCAGAGGCAAGGGAAAGGGATACTATCACTACTTCCCTTTACTACTTATCATATTTGATATTTTTGCGTTACTAAATCCTTTACTTCTTCTTGGAATGGCTATTATCATCATTATCATCATAGTCATTATCGGCATCCTTCTTGCCTGCCAAAAAAGGCAAGGCGGCAAGGCCTGACCTACATTTCCCATTACAGTTTCCATTGAAGCTGATACTACGCTTATGAGGATAACGATGATAAATGTGCTTCTATTTACAATATTATTTCTCTGAAATTTTATAAACAGAGTGATAAGGTGCATTCGTTCTCTTACCGTAATGAGCTTACTTATTACATGTTTTGTTTTTGCTTTCTTCCTAATCTCCTTTAATACCGCATTAATTTGTTTTGCCCATGGTCTATTTCATTTTTCTCTACACACAGCTAGATATTGGCTAGACAATGTGCTCTGCGACGGGAATGAGAACACCTTATCCGAATGTCGACATGACGGTTGGGGCGTTCATGATTGCACCGAGTCTGAGACTGCTGGAGTGATCTGTGCCCGAGTGAACCCTTCATCAGAAGAGTTCACCTACACAACAAAAAAGCCTCCACCGGCCTTACCGAGACGACGAATTAAAGTAAGAACGATGATGAAGTCAAAGAAGATGACTAAAAAATAGAAAGTCGCTTAAAATTGTGTGCGTGCATGTACTATATGTTTCCGTCTCTTCTTACTTTCTCCTCATCTCTTTTCTTCCTAAAGAGGGGATTATTTATTCACTTGATTGATACCAAGAAAATTGGTTTCAGCTCTCTTCCTCCCATTCTCCTTTCTTCATTTCCCCTACATCTATTTTCCATCTCACAGATATAATATTAGGGCAGCAGGCAAATAACATGAGAGAAAGTGCCATAAAGAGCTTCCATCCAGCATCTTTTCGCCATCCAAACAAAAGAGCTGGAAGCTATGTTCAGAACTCACTTTTTTGTAGAGTAGACGATGCAATACTCTCCTCTTCTCCGGTATTACTTTGTTCATAGAAAATTCTATTATTTATATCAATAGAAATCCATGGAAAAAATGTTTTGTTGTTGTACGGCTCCTGAGGCTTCTTTCCTCCCACAAAAAAAATATATGCCTATATCTAAGAATGAACACAATTGTACCCATTTATTTTATTATCTATAAATGCTCTCGCTTTCACTATCATCATCACGATATTATTTACTGGAAAATTGTGATCCTTTTTTTTTTAAAATAAATAAAAAATAATCAACCGAACCGACATGAGCTTCTTTCATTTCTCTCTTTCTCTCTCTCTCTCGCACTTTCCAAACCTGGAGGAATCCTTCTCCTAATGCCTTCTGAAATAATAGATTTTTTCTTTACTTTGGCAATTTTTTCTCTATCTTCACTTTAAAAAAGCTTATATGTCATGTCAGATGAAAATAATATATCTTTTTTCTTTTCTTGAAAACTACTTCCGAATTTTTCAGTTCTCATTGTTTTGCTATCTCTCTTTCACTTTCTCTCTCATCTCTGCTGTATAAAAAGTAGGTAAAGTGACTCTCGAACGAGAAGAAAAAAGTATTTTTTTTCAAGTTTTTTCTTTATTATCATCTCGCTGGTATCACCAGACATGTACTTTTTTGAAAATAACTTCCTCTCTTTCTCGACAAGTTTATTTATGCATGACTTGACTTGCTCTCGCTTCTAGTTAGATAATCAATGTAAAATATATTATGTAGTACTTTGAATGCTTACAATGCTCTATATATATCTCGTATATTCCACCTATCTAACATGTCATAATAAATATTCTCTTGTAACTAGTTTTCTCTCTATTTCTTATTCGTCGTGAACAACAAAAAAT
Source organism: Willowsia nigromaculata (assembly GCA_034700605.1). Classification (NCBI taxonomy): domain Eukaryota; kingdom Metazoa; phylum Arthropoda; class Collembola; order Entomobryomorpha; family Entomobryidae; genus Willowsia; species Willowsia nigromaculata. Next base: position 8,888 of record JAQIXX010000272.1, on the reverse strand, counting down.
ACCCATGTCAAAAAATGACATTAACAGACATATTTTTCGAGAGAGTTCGTATAAAATTCATAAAAGGAAAAATCTTTCACTTTTTCCGGTCTCCTTTATTCTCATTCCTATTATGTTCATCTTTTTTTTGCTAGCCTTGTACATTATTTGTGCACAACTTTTTCTAGCATTTTTTCTTTTGCAAAATATAGGAACCAGTTGTTATAAGTACAGATGCAAAGATGTGAATAGATGGGATGGAGGAGAAAAGAATGAGTGATTTGTAAGGAGCAAGGAGAGATGACAAGCTTTTTTCCTTCTTATCGCTTTCCTTCACTTTCCCCTTCAATTCTAATATGTCGTCATGCTTGAGCCTCATATTTAATAACTGTAAGATGTAATAATGAATGATAAGAGGCATTAGTAAAATGCACTGGTGCTGATACAACGATTGGTTGTAGTGGTAGTGAACCTTGAGGGTTCTTCATACAAAGTAATCTTAAGATATAATACACGTCATTGTTGCATGATGCCGACAAGAACAGTCTTTTACATCGAAAATAAAAACCTATTTTCATATTTATACTTATCCAGACTGTTGAAGTAAAATTGGCTGGAGGACGTGTACCGAAAGAAGGACGAGTCATGGTGCGACTTCATAACGGCGACAGTAAGCCTATTATATACTTTTATTATTCACTTCTTTCCTCTCATTTTTCATAATGAATACAAAAAAATAAAAATAGTAGCAAGTAAATGTGGTAGTCAAAAGAGTTGAGGAAATATGTCACTATAGTTTCATAATGACAAGTGGGAAAATATGTGAATGGAAAATGGGTTCTTGTCTGAAACAAGGCAATTCTGACTTGGAGAATATATAACACATCAATCATATTTTGTGTCGATTTGATCAAAAATTAGGTAGTGCTTTTCAATTTCAGGAAGCCTCAAAATCTATCCAGTTGCAATTACCTAAGAAAAGTCAATTACTGTATCATTACTATACTTACCTACATCGTTGACGTAGGTTTTTTTGAAAGGTAACTTTCCAGGTTAGGTTGTGTTGAGGTTGTCTCCAGGATCACGTTCTTTTGTGAAGAAATCAATTTACCTTTTCTCCTGTCATGCAGAAAATGATTCAATTTAATTAGAAGTTGTCCTACTTCTTTTTTATCTTCTCAACTCAACTTTTCGACTTCAATTCCGTTTTCTCCACGCATTACACGTTTTTTATTTCTTTCCCAGATTGGGGATTGATTTGTGGCGACGGTTGGTCATTACTCGAAGGTGGAGTAATATGTCGTCAACTGGGTTACGGTTTTGCTCAAGATGCCCCACAAACAGACTACTTTGGTGGATCAATAGAAGATATCGTAACGACTGGTGTAAAATGTTCCGGACAGGAGGCTGAACTCGCTGAATGCTTTCATCATGATATAATTTCAACGAATGCAACAACATTAGTATGTCCAGGAAACGGACGTAACTTTGCTTCTGTCATCTGCACAGACCGTATGAACACGTATAATAATAATCATCATCATAATATCTCTGGAAAAAACACACTCTCTTTCTCCCTGTCCTTTGTCTAGTCATCTTTCTCCAGTGACAAACTAAACCATACAGATATTTTCTCCAGACTTTTTCACAACTTTCTTTTCATCTTGCTGTACACTCTACTTGCTACTCCACACACATTGGGAGCAAGATAATAATAATAATAACAGTAATAATCCCAGCTTGAGCCACAATTTTTTATAAAGGCGGTGATTTTTAAGGGTGAAGCTATGACGGTGGTGAGAGCAATGTATATAATAATATCTAGTTTCTTCTCTCTTTTGATATCTTACGTTCTGTTTGTGGATTACATATTTTATAAAAATGTCTGAAAAGGGGCAGCTCTTTGCTGAAACTTGAAAAAGGAAATTTTTTGTCACAAACAAATGTACCATACGAAAAGAAGGAAGGCCAAGAGTTGTGCAACTATGTTGCAAGAAAAAAAGAAGTAAGCAGTCAAGTCACTGCCATCGTCATACTCATGATCACATCATGGTTACCACAGAACTACACACTACTCTCTTTTATATTCCATACGTCTTTACATTTAGAAAAATAGCACTAGAATATCGTACTTTTTTTGTTTTAAACCAGTTTCTCTAAAAGGAATCCATATTTTTTGAAGAGAAAGCAGGAACGTGAGAGAGTGGGAGAGAAAGTAGAATGACAGGGGTGAAAGTATATAGAAGAAACTCAATTCAAATCCCACATTTTATTTTCTACTTTTTTTGTGTTTGATAAAAAATGTAGGTCTCCCCGACTTGGTTCCAGATGCTTATGAAGTGCAACGGTCCACGTATCTGGAAGACAAACAACTCTACTTTCTCCAATGTGCCATGGAAGAGAATTGTCTCAGCTCTTCTGCTTACAGGTTGAAAAATTGTTCCCTTTGGAATAATATGTGTCTTTCTTTCTTTCTTTCTCTCTTCTCCTTAGTCTCTGTATTCACCAGCTACGTAGTAGTAACAAGTAGGGTAGCAGCAGAAGCAGCAGATGTAGAAAATAAATAGAATAAGAAGAAAAAAACTTGTTACAATGCTTTATTTCCTTGTTTGTTCTTCCTGCCGTGTTCGCTGTTTCTTTCCATGTCATTACTAATAAGTGTATATATCATGCAATTATAAAAATATACATAAAAATATAAGTCTACATCTCATCTCTTCAGATGGCGTACCAAATTTTCCATTTTGTAGAACAACAAGTTATGCAGGAAATTATGGAAAGGAAGAAAGTAGAAATGAGTTTGTGGAGTGGGAGAGAAAGGAAGATGAGAAAAGACGTACCCGTCAAAATACAACTTGCTTACTTTTTCAACATTATTCTCTTTTTCTACAACTCCATTTACTATATACTCCCCCTCCTTTTCTGTCACTTTAATTTGCAAATTTCGCCCATTCAGTGGGAGTACTAGAGGCAAGGATACAAAAAGTAGAGCATTATAAAGCTCGAGTCTCTGTCAACAAGTATTATCATTACAATAATTGTCATGTTGATAGCACCTACATGTTTCCTGCTCCCAACAAGTTTCTTCTCACTACAACATACTTGAAGACATGATATTGGGGTGGCAGAAGCAGGGAAACTTCCCTTTTTCGACAAAGTGCTTTAAATGCTAAACTTTAATAATTTATATTGATTTGTAATTATACACGTGTTATTGTGGCATATCACGTCTCCGCCATATTAATAGAAATGAAAGGTCTTTCCTCCTTCAGGAGACATGAAATGCTTACGAAGCATCATAATTTGTTGTCTGCCTCTTTTAATGATTACAAGGAAAAGATGAAATAGAAAGGACCACCCTAAAAGCTTGATTTATTATGTAATACATATTTTATTATCTTGAATGGGGAGCATGAATAACCGTGTCACTTGTTGTATCTCTGTACTCACAGGCGTGAGAATGAAAACCATTATGGATGGCACTTGGAGACGAGACGCCTTCTCCGTTTCACGGCACGGATTGTGAATAAAGGGAATGCTGATTTTCGACCAGGAATTCCCAAGCATCTATGGCAGTTTCACGCTTGCCACATGTAAGTATTCCAAGACCAGCCGAAAAATTTATAGTTATGTCCCAAACAAGAATTCCAGCTTTCCCCCATCTCTTAAATCCAAAAACCTCAGCCCTAAAAATCACACCATTTTACAATTTAAAATATTACGGCACTATATTTCATCGGAGGAATTTCCCCTGCTGCATGTGCCGAATAATAAGCTTTTTATGTCTTAATTTTTAAGCCTCAGTGCACCTTTCAATGACATCACTTTCACAGCCTACTTTGGAGAATTCTTATGGCATTTTCCTTCTTTGAAAATTGCATATTCTTGAGTAAAGGTTCCACATGGATAGAAACCGTTCTGTCTGATTCTGAATTCTCTCAAGGGGTTTGGTAGAATTTGTATGCTATTTTGTCAAGTGTGAACTATTTTATGCATTAATTTACAGCTAATAGGCAATTGACAAGAGAAAAAGTAATTACTATAACTGCCATGTAGTAGTCGTAATGTTTTTGCACATTCATGCAAGCTCACTCCCATAATATCATTTTATCTGTTCATCCTTTTTCCCACACACATGAACTTTCTCTTTCTGTTTTCTCGTCCTACTGTGAAGACTACTCGAGCTGCTGTGTTCTCTCCAAGGAAAGATAACTTTTTGCATTAATCAACGAAAATTGCAAATCAAATAAACTGAATATACAGGCAACACACACGACACAACTTATCATTCCGTTGCAACTTTCGCATTGAGGTATGTATATGTATACAGATGCTGACAAAGATGATGACTTTATACGTAGCAGTTATGCATAATATGGAGTCTGAGTAAACGGAAAAGTTGAAAATGATGATGATTATATAAGAAAATTTCGTTCAAACTTTCCCACGAAATTCATGAATTTCTTCAAAGAAATTTCCCACGAAGACAGGGTCTATGATAAACTTGTTTTAATGAATGAGACAACGAGAGAGATGGAAACTGAGAGGAATTTCACCTCTTCGGAGAATCCGCTGACTAGATTGGTATCAGTAGTGTGAAAATTGTTGTATATAGGAATTTCGTTTGATCTCAGCCAGTCTATCATACTATTTCCCAAGCAAAATAATTAATCAGTACAGTTAAAAGCAGTTATATAACAATAATGAGTGCTCACCATCTTGGTTTGATTAGAATATTTCCTCACTTCTACAGTGGAACAAACAAATAAATAAATAAATGGTGCGTTTTTGGAAATTGGCAAATCCAATATACTATAAGCAGTGGCAATTCTAATACTAATAGTCAAAATCCACTTAAAGCATTGTAGGTTACTACTGTCAGTCTGTAAGTGTACTTTATATATGCAATACGCTCGGCTTACTGCAACAGGATGGTAAAATTTTACAAGCCGATAGGATTAAACTTGCTATATTGCATTCAACATACTTTGATATGAATCCCATCACGGCGAGTGTACGTGGAAAAGCTTACTGGAATACGAATTTTAATACAGTTTTGGTGTGGCTTCACATAGCAATAATCCTTAAGACCAATTGTAAAAGTGCTACTAATTGATATGGACATAGTATTTGTGCCCATGCTTTTAAAAAAGTAATGAATAATACAATACAACTAAAATGTCCCCTTTTCAGCTACGAAGTTTTGAATTGTCTTTAACTAAAATACACTCTATCTTCCATCAAAACGAATGTTATGGCTCATATCACGAAAAATTAACATTGAGGTAAAGGGAAACCAACATTTAAAGTCGAAAAAGCTATTCCAAGAACCACCACCGTTTCAGCTTCAGTTGTTACTATTGATATAAAAATATATGGTTACTTTAATATTTTAATAGCACTTTAATGTTTCTTGCGTATAAACTTTATCAACCATGTAAAAAATATGTGGGAAAACAATGTTTACCTGCTTGTTGACATCAATTATGCAATTTATTTGAGTGAAAGCAAAATTTGTGCTCACACTTTTAAATTCCCATTTTCTACTTACAACCTACATAATTGAAGAGTACAAACTAGGATAAACTGGTTACGTACTGAAGACATAAATCTCGCTTTAGAAATTGCATGCCCATCCATCTACTCCGTTTTAATAATCGTCATACCTCTAGGCTCCTACATGTTTTCCAAGCAAGAAAACTCAAAGCAGAGTTTTTTCTATCGACCGCAAACTGCTTGTTTGTTTGTTTGTTTGATGAAAAAGATGAGATGTGAAGACAAGAAGTGTCGTCGTCGGAGTAGCAATAGTGGATGGAATGCTTTTTCCTCTCTTTTCATTCCACCATGCACACTGATCAATGTGACTGTCTCTCAGCATGCATCCAAAACTGCTATATTTTGTTTTTGGCAATTTTACGATTACGACGACAACCACTTTCCTATATGTTCATTGGGTATATTTTTGCATAGCAGCCAACACGACATGCACATAAGAAAGAGGAAAAGAAGAGAGTGCTGCTCTGCTTTCTCCTCTGACAAACAAACAAAGTTGACATGACATATTGTTTGGTTTCGCGTGTGTACGTGTGCCTTTCTCAAGAGTTTTCACTTTGTTCCACTCTTGAAATTTTCCCCATGCGATGGTTTCACCATTGCGGTCGTCAACCATGAGAACTACATAAGGCTACTAAAGGGGTAAAAGTAGTATAATTATTATGTCATTTAAGTTGTTGATGATGGGGCGAAGACTGATGAGATGGTGGAAAGCCACTATATATTACTCTACTTTATATTCATGTATTTTACATATTTATAGATAGATTAATGTCTGCACACTGTCTACATTATTGTATATTACTGATATAAATTCCGTTCTCTTTTTTTCATCTTTTCTATGTTTCTCTCTCGGCACGACGCTGCTTGCCTTCTTTCTCCTCCAACGCCATCATCCTCATCTCCACTTTGTTGTTTGTGGATGGGGGCTGCAATTAAAAGGCATTATCACAGCATGGAAGTGTTTGCAATCTTTGACGTTCTCGATCAATATGGAAGAAAAGTGGCGGAGGGCCATAAGGCATCCTTCTGTTTAGAGGATAATGAGTGTGTTCCGGGTGCTGAGAGAAAGTATGCGTGTGCAAATTATGGAGATCAGGGAATTGCCGTGGGATGTGCAGATATATATCGCTCCAACATTGACTGCCAGTGGGTGGATATGACGGATGTGCTCCCGGGACAGTATACATTTAAGGTAAGCTGTTTCTTTTTATAGGTTTAAAAAAGATGATATGTTAAAAACGGGTGAATGTATCAAGGTCTAATATGTTGACGAAATTATAATGATAATAGTAGTGAACCCTTTATCAAGCATCTCTATACAATAAATGGAATCCATTGAAAGCTAAAACGTGAAAAGACGCAGCCTTTTCACTGTATTCAATTTAATCGCTCCCGCGATTCGAGTGCTCTTTCTGATTCATCGCATAGAAATGCCTCGTCATGTCCCTTGATCCCTTGTCAACTCCTTTCCTTCCGTCTGCAGAGACTCTTTCACAATTTACTATTCAACTAAAATAATAAAGTCAAAAAAATAAAATACGTTTCTCTCGTAACTCGTCAAAAAATTCACTCAACTCTTTTCACACTGTAGTAATTGGAGTATTTATTTACGCAACCTTTATTTTAACTTCAACCCTTCAACCCTATAAAATAAAATATATTTCTTTTAGACACTTTTTCATGTGATATATAGATGGGAAGCTCTCTGCAATCCTTCAATCCACCTGAAAATCCACTCCTGAAAATCCTGAAAAAGTTTTTGGTGTTCAGAACCCCACTGATATGCGAATAGAACACGAAGCCAGGTAGCTGTAAAAAAAAGTTGGTACAAATCAAACGAATTTTTTAAAACTTTGTGAACGAGAAAACTGCATATCTCATGGAAATTCAATACAGGAAACGGGGACATAAGGTGGAATAAGATGAAAGGAATAACGGGCAAAGAAAAGTGTAATATCTTTTATGGCTGGAACGTATTCTCAATATATATAGGCTGTCTACGTACATACATGCCTTTGGATATAAAAATCCAATCCATTTCTTGCATATGATTTTCACCTGAGTGTTGCACTAGAAATATGTTCAATACATTTCAAAATAACGACCAATGATATAGTCATACTAAAATTGGGTAAAAGTCATTACAGTCCACTCCATCAAGTACAATATATCTAGTGTATTCACATAAAACAGAATTTGAAGTGAGGGCGTAATAAAAGAAGGTTGAAATAAAGAGGGACGGAAATATTGGCAAATAATAAATCATACAAACTGAATACAAAAAAGTGCCAGAATGTAACGAATAGAAATAGCTTTGCTGAGAAATATATTATACACTTTGATCATTCTTGTTGAGTAAAAATGTATTTAAATCGATTTCCGCCGAATGCAAGCAAAATCTGTTAACAAGTTTGAGAGTTACTGAGTTAACACACAGACAAACAGACAGACGGGTGCCCTTTTATCTCTCACTCTTTTTTTATTATATAAAATATCATTCCGGTACTCAATAAATCCTAGCCATTTCTTGCGCATTAAATTACGTTCATGTAAGATACAAGTGTATCACGAAATAGGAATGTGTAATATGAACGGAACTACAGATATGAAATTATCGTTTTGAATTTCTTTCCAACTTTGGTTATGAACTCAGCGAAACCAGTCTAATGAATAGCATCTGGCTCCTGTGTAAGCTATTGAATGATGATAGAGGTGTGAGGGTTTTGATGAAAATTCATAAAAAAATACCCAAAAAATTAATGGCAGCTTCGTGTGATGATAGGTAGCATGTCATGCGACTTAAATGTAAATGAATAGGGGAATTCTATTTGAGTTTTTCGAGTAATAGTTGTGGAGTTCCAGCATTAACTCATTTAATCCGCCATCTACATCCACTACTAGCATCGTTTTTGTCGTCTTCTTTCAGTTGTAATTTTAAGCTGGATTTTGTTAGTGGTCTGGTGTGGCCTGGACTCTCTTTTTGAGCATCCCCTTGAGAGAGACAGAGGATGTAATGTATGCATGAAAGAGCATGATGATGATGCATTGAAATTTTCTGGGCATATCTGTTCTGTTCACTCGTCGTCCCCTCCACGTGTGATGTTGATTGTGACGACGAGAAATGAAAAATATTTTTTTGTGAAATAATAGTAATGTGTATGAAAGCCCTGGCATACATCGTTCCTATATTTTTTCAGGAGACACTACCTTTATAGCCCATGAAAAGGTATATAAATAGTAATGATAATGCCATCCATCCGGACGAGTCATTTCATCGGTATGTACCCAAAACGTCCAATTTAAGAAGGTCCAGTGTACAAAAGGTCCACGCACAAATAGGTCCACGCCGACAT
>JAQIXX010000271.1:0-72207 GCA_034700605.1 Willowsia nigromaculata | reverse complement strand
TGATTATAGGCCATCCGTGCAAGCAAATATTGCAGGAATGTCATACATGCCAGTTGAGAAAAACGCCCCGAACTATAATATGAATCATAGGAGACGTGGCAAAGCTGTGATATTTAATTTTGCTCATTGGGTAAGTTGTAAGTGTCATTGCTTAGTCTCCCCTTTCGACCCCATGTCCTCTAATCATGACGATTGGACAATGTGCTAAAAGTGCTTTCAAACATTTTATAGATGAACCCTTTTTAATTACAGAATAATACCAACATTCCTTCAATGGATCTCCAACCAAGACTTGGGTCAGAAAAAGACAAGCATGATCTTAAGAATTGTCTGAAGAATTTGTCATTTGAGGTCGTTTGTTACGATAACCTGAAACGGCAAAAGTATGATGGAGTAATTGATCAGCGTAAGGAACCTATTTAATTTGATTTATATTTCTTCTATGATATGAATACCTTTTTATAGATTTGTATAATATATCTTATTGTTAATCTTTTTCTAACACCAGTACGTCGAGAAGATCACAGTGATGCTGACTGCCTTCTCATTGCTATAATGACACACGGTGAGAAAAACTCAATTTACTTAAGTGATGGGTCACTCATTCCTGTCAATTCCGTTTGGGAAGAATTCGAGGCGAACGCGTGTCCAACGCTGGCTGGAAAGCCAAAAATATTTATTATACAGGTATGTTGTAATTTAGTCAAGATGACATGCAACGGCTTACACATGTGTGTTTTTTGTTTGCAAAAATGTAAAATGAAACAATCTTATTTTATAGGCATGCAGAGGAGATCGCTACGACCATGGTACGCGTCTGATTACTGGAGGTGGCCAAGTACCTATCTTCCAGAATGATGTAACTGATTCCGGCACATTTTCTTATGTCATTCCAAATGCTGCCGATATTATAGTCGCGTTTAGCTGTCCATTAGGTAATGAATGACAAATTTTATTCATAATTTATTTCATATTGCATTTGGCAAGTTTTGTATTTTAAACAAATTTGGTTGATTGATGTAGGTCATTACTCTTGGAGGCATCCTGAAAGAGGTTCATGGTTTATACAAAGCCTGTGCGATGTATTTAACAAATCTGCTTACGAAATGGAGCTTCAAACTTTGCTCACAACAGTTGCCCGTGAGGTAAGGATTTTTTTGTGATATATGAATCCTTTTGCATAGTGTGACATGAACTGTGTATAAAATGGTTAATTTTTGTTTATTGATTGCTTACAGGTCGCTGTTAATTATGAGTCAAGCACTTCGCAATTTAATTCAGACAAAAAGAAACAAGTTCCATCAACTTCCAGTACACTAATACGAAGTGTATTCTTCAATCAAAAGCCATTTGTGCCTTACTTTCCACCATCAATAATGGCTGCTGATAATGCAGTTCCAACCTCTGATACTCAAACCAATAATGATCAAGTAAATGGAGTCGTGAGTAATACTCGCCCCATAAGTTTAGGTGAAGTTCAAGTAGCAGTCGCAAATGCACAGTCTTCAGTGGCTGAAAATCTTGGAGGGGCAAATGAGATGGCTAATCCACCAGAATTCATCCCACTGGTGTCTGTATTAGATGGAGTGCCAGCTCAAAATGGAGGTCAAATTAACGATATGATTGCTTCGGATGCTCCAGGAGGTATTCAACAAGTGGGAATCGAAACTAATGAATCAACTCCTTAATAATTGTAGATATTAAGAGAGTTGCTAAATCTGTAAATAAACTTTTATCAATACAAAAAACGCATTTTTAAATGATCCACTATGTAATGTCACTAATTTATTATAAAAGTGTAACCGTCATTTTCTACTTTTGCAATCTATTAGTGATTTATACAAACCGAATAGCAGCCTACATAAACATGGATAAAAATTATTTTAGAATACAAAATTGTGCTTCCTTTTGGCTTGTTAGTTTTAAGTTTTCTTTTTGTCTGTTTTCAATCTTTGTGTTATGCAATACTGATTACAAATCAGTAGAATGGTTTGATTATTTATTTAGATTTTTATCTACAAAATAGTATTTTCGTATAGTATTCCAACTGTGTAATTTCTTCTATTTAAACATTCGCATAATGTCGCATTTTAAACGTATAGACCTAGATGTAATATTTTCTCAGCCGATCTGAATAAAAACATTTTTGAAAATCCACGCGAGTTTTATTCTACTGGTGATGTCTAAAATTATTACAAAAACTACTATGCATTATGGCAAATCAAAGTTATAGCTACAAGAACTGATACTAGTGCCTGTCGCAGTGACTAAACCACTAAAAACATGTGATAGCCGAACCTAAACTAAATATTTTAAATCATCAATCAATCCACCTTGTAATAATATGTATAAATAAATGATGCAAGAGATATACGGTAATACAAGGCATTAAAGTTTCGAATTACATCACATCTACATTGCATACTTGCATATTATACATCTTTATTGCTCACGAATGAGGAATTCAAAATTCGACTTGATTCCCTTGACTGAATGTGATTGAGGTGATGGAGTTACCTATATGGTATGTTACTTTATCCATTTAATGTGAATAACATTTTATTGATACATATACTGCCTGTCTATGCGCCTGCAAGAATTTCAAATTCACTTGGCGAATTCAATACTGCAGTGACAACTTTGTATGCAATGCAAATTTCAAGACTTATAATTATATCTTCATGTGCGCTTTATCGTATGAATATGGTCTCGGTTATGTTACATTTGAATTTTCGATTTAGCTTGGTTGTAACAAGCTCACAATTTACGAGCTGTAACTAAAAAGGAAACGTTTTCAACCCCTAACACCTATGCAAATGGAAGTAATCAGATTTTCTATTGAAATTCCAATAGCTGAAATAAAGCGAACGAAACACTGCAACTTAAGATGCATGTACCTATATACACTGACATGGCAGTAATAATGGCAAACCAAGCAAGTAAATAATATTACAAAGCATTCGAGCGTGTGCGATAAAGACCTCTTAATTGCTCTGGTACAAAAAATTAAATAGCAATTTCTAGTGCTGCTGCACAAAATTGTACTCGACTATGTACTCATATTTCATTCGCTGTCATTAACATTAACGTGAGTGAACATAGCCAGTTATAGCCACTTTGTTGTACATTAGAAAGATAAACCTTGCTGCTTGACAAATTGTATATTTTTTGTTCTGAATGTGATACAAAAGGAGCATGCTTTTGGTATGAAATTTTGCGTTAGGTATGAATGACTAGTTACCTACCACACAAAATGGTCAGACAATACTGATTAGTATTAAAACGATAAGAATGGTTGTGATTGTGAATGATTTTTTACAAAGTTCCCAAGCATGTTTCATTCATTACCTTGGCTTCCTCCTCCATGTAAAAAAACCACATTATATGATGTATGGATGTGTCGATATGCAGCACCACTAATGAAAATTAGTTTATCATATAAAATACAATTTCACTTCTGTAGTACAACGTAACTTATTGACAGACTGATAGTAGTAATTCAGCCGTTTGCGGTAACAATGTGCACAGTTGCTGATCGCTCCTGTTCTTGTCGTGTTGAATTAACCCACAAATTATCGTTAGGAACATCCTATTTTGATGTAGAGAGCTTGCTTGTGTTTGAAACAATCTGTTGCCCAAGTCGCAAGCGATTGGAGAGTGTTGTCTCTGTCAACTGTGGACGTGGAGATTTCCATGCATTATTTTAAGAAGTGCAAAGAAAGGAACAGAAAATGTTCCAGCGATTCAGCTCATTACCGTATCACAGTATTTGTAAGCACGCTTGAGAAGATTAGAAAACTTAGAATGCAGAAATATGCGATAGCAGACAAAGTTAACGGTGGAACAAAACTCTATCGCTCCTACTCATTAGTCGTATCAACAATCAGCACAGTAATTACTGGATGAGTCTCCATCGTTGACCTTTAATTTTCTATATCAAGCTAAAGTTGACTGAACAAGTTTCAGTCTGAAAACCGACTGGATGCATCATATTATACCACTAAAGCGGTTGACCTCCTTCAAGATGAAGCTGTTGTGTGCTACCGTCGTCTGTTTGGGAACCCTTCTTCTGTTGACAGCTAACATCACTGCAGAAAATGGATCTCGGTCGAAACGAAAGGTTGTTGATTTTAATTCTCAAAAGACTGACGCAAATGGAAACCTTGATCTTGAACATGAAGATGTGGCGCATATTAGCTCTCTGAGGCTGGCTCAAGTGGTATGTAATGCTGTTTATCTACTCAATCATTATTTAAAGCTCTGCATGCAAATACATGCGCATACGCTGATTTATTCTGCATGTCATGCGTAATGTAACTTGATTGTTGATGCATAATGTAAAAAATTGCTTTAATTTTTTTTTAAATCGAAGATCTGGAGACACGGTGACAGGACCCCGATCGATAGATTTCCGTTAGACCCATATAACGAAAGAAAATTTTGGCCTGAGGGATGGGGTAAATTAACAAAGGTAAAATACAATACGTGATTCATCTAAAGCCCTATAAAAATAACAACAAACTAAAATCTTATGTTTGCTTGTCTATTCAAAAGGTTGGAAAACAAATGCAATATCGACTAGGACAGTACATAAGGAAACGTTATGATGGATATCTCAGCCAAACTTTTGTCTCAGAAGAATGCTTTGTACAGTCCTCTGACAAAGATCGCACGATTCAAAGTGCAATGGCTAATCTGGCAGGTATGTGGCCATCCAGAGTAGATGAATTAAAAGAAGGAGAGGTTCAACAATTCGTACCTGTACACACCATTTCCGCTTTGCTCGACAATGTAATCACATTAAACTTTAAACAATGTCCTACATATAAATCTATGATTTAATGTAGTTCTAAAATGATATTTTGTTTTTGCAGAAAATTGGCTTTACAAAGCCTTGTCCCAGATATGATCGTCTTAAGTCTGAAGTGCCAACACTGCCATCCGAAAAATCATTCGATAAGGAGAATGAAAAGCTGTACATTTTTTTGACTGAGCACACAGGGCTGAAAGTTACAAGTTATATGAATGTGTCAGATATTTATGACACGCTTTTTGTGCAAGTAAGTAAGATAATCTTGTAGATATTCTTCTTAAAAATCTAAAATGCTCATGGATTTAAATGTCAAACGTATTTTAGAAATGTCACAACATGACTTTACCGACTTGGACCTCCACAGTGTTCCCTGAAAAGCTACTGCCGCCTACATTGAAATGGCTCAAAGCGCATACGTTTAACGCTGAAATGTTGCGACTTCGGGCTGGACCGTTAGTGACGGATGTTGTAAGAAACATGAAACGAGTCATTGAGAAACCGACCGAAGAAGAGCTCCAAATTCTGGAAACTCTGTTTCAAACACCCGCTGCTAAGTTTTATGTTTATTCTGGACATGACACCACGATTAGCCCAATGTTAGATGCGCTTGGAGTCTTTGACGGAAAAATTCCACCTTATGCTGCTAGTGTGTATATTGAGTTGCATGAAAGTGACCAGCCAGGACCAAACAACTATTACGTTAAGGTATAGTAAATTTTAGGACACTTTAGAATACATAACGTTCAACTCTTTATATAATACAAACAAATTCGATTTTTTACTTAGGTGTTTTATCGACCTGATATCCAGAAGCCAGCTGTAGAATTGCCAATGAAAAGATGTAGTAGTAACCCTTGTAAATTCGAAGATTTCATGAAAAGTGTAGAGCCCTTCATCCTCGATGAGAAACAGTGGGAGAAAGAATGTCAGTGATCTGCTTATTGTAACTTTTGATAATTTTGAATGTTGGTGACAGGTGGCAGCAATGGGAGAAATCATGCTCTTCGCTGATTCTCATGTCCAGATATCTAGTCTAATATATGCATTTTATTTTTGCTATAAACAGTATTTACATTTAAAAATGCGTCAATAAACTTGATATTATTTTTTACAACTTTTACATGCGTTTATCAAATGTTCTTTTGTTTTAAATTTTTTCTCTTCCTCAAAATCCTTTCATGGATATTATGAATTTATGCTTCAATGAAATATCAATGAAATCAAAGTAGGTGCGATCACTCTGTAAGTCGTTTTCGTTTCTTTGTGTCTGACATTTTATTATTGACATTAAATTAATTTCACAGACTTGAACGCAAAACATAATTCATTCCAGTCACATATTACTCACGTTAAATATGTATAGATATATATATATATATTATCTGCTTACAATTATTTATGCCATGACACACGACAAGAATTACACAAAAAATTCTCATCCTTCACATTACTTATGCATTCAAAATTCTATGTCAGTACATTACATAATTTAATAGTACATACGAAGTCTAGAAATGAAGATCGTATTAAAATCTTATCAATCATTTTGGTTTGTTGTCGAATTAACAACAACGCTTCTGGTTCTATACATGATCTTTATGCTGACAGGACCCTATCTTATTTAAAATATAACGCATATTATTACACTACACTACTATTAAATAACGTCCCGTACATATACATTCAAATGTACAAGTTTCTGTATGTATAGTGCTCAATTTACACGGAAGGTACTTTGACAATGTACATGTTTGAATAGTGAGTTTTGTTTGTTCTATGTATCTCCAAATATGTCACGTCGTATAAAAGTCAAATGTCTGATTCACTACAAAACCTAGTGTCTATCCAGCTACTTTTACTCTTACCATAATTCTAAAATAGTTTGGTAGTAAAATACTCACACCGTCATTATACGTTAATAAAAAGATAGCTTTAAATAAGGACAAATTTCAAAACATTTTTTTCATAAAACTTTTTACCGATCTAACGATAACGAGAAAACAGAAAAACCATGTCGCTTATTTAGATTTTTAAGTCCACGTCATGTTGAAAATTCTATCAATATAAAATATCTACTGCATTAAGAAGATTTTTTCTTTTCATATGCTTTCAACATTTTTAATTTCCAATGTCGTACGCGTATTTGTTTTAAAAATATTGTTTCATTACTTGAATCTTTGTAAACCTACTACTGGAATGCGTCACAATTACTTATAAATACCATCAATAACGTAATAAAATTCAAACTCTCATTAAACAATAAGTGCATGTAAAACCACCCACATTTCGGCCAATTCATTCTAACGCGGTTGATTAAATAATAAAGTATTAAATTTTTGGCTATTTAGTATTCTCATAATGTAGGGTTTCATTTCATGTGCATCTGACTTGACGCGTAAGAGATAAATGTGGGACAAATGAGAATTGCTCATGATGATGGAATAAAACTGGACTAAAGGTTGATTGTCATTGGGTCAAAGCAGTTCTAAATTAACGAAAAAATGCACTAAATCTAAATTGCAAATAAAATCTACCCTTCATTTAAACTAAGGACAAATGGCACATGAACTGTATCTTTTACAGAGTATTGGAATCTGCCGGTCGGGAATCAAATGTCGTCAATCCGTTTATTTTTTTTTTAAATCATGAAGTTTATGTCGTAGTTGGGGAAAACTGATTGTTGTGGTCGATACGTATATATTATCTTAAAAGTTTAAACGGATGTCGATTGACGGTACACTCCAAATTTCATTCTCGGAAAAGGTAATGACTCGTAAATGTACTCGGATTATCAACACATTCATTCATGCTTATATATAAATAGCTAATAATTATCATTACTATACCATAACATTCATCTACCTGCATTCCTAGCAATTAGAAACTACTACTCCCACACTCTCACAACTAATGGAGGAATTCAAGACATTACTTTCTTTGAACTAATTCTTTGAGATCTGACATGACCATATTAAATTTGCTTTTAGTGAGTAATTATTACAGTTACAGTAGTACTTGTTAACTTACATATGGGTTATCATCTATGGTATTTGATATCATTGATTGTTCACTTAGTAAAACGTACAAAGCTAGGATAAATACATTCTTACTGCTAATCACATAAAAGTAAATGACGACATGTTCATTTCTTAAATTCATTACAAATACGTCGAACGCGTCTTTGATTTGATACATGAATGTTGTACATAATATCTGGATTACAATACAGCATATAAATAAGTTACTCTATAGTTTTATATAAATAATTTAATCGTTTGTGCTACCGGCGATGTTTGACCGATAGGTCAATCACGGATCAGGATACCCCAATCACAGGTGCTGGAGCTGGAGGGTTATTGGTGTTGTCGGACGATTTGGAGGAGTTTGAGATGGGGTTGTCGTTGGTGTCTCTTCTGTCGTTTCTCTCTCTATCACGACTACTGCTTCCCCCGAGACGGGAGTGTGATTTGTGAGAAGAGATATCACCTAGTGAGGAACTTGAGCTTCGTCCGCTGCTAAGAGAAGATGCAGATGAAGAGGAGGAGGAGGAAGAGTTGCACTGACCCGTTAATTGATTGACACTTAAAGGATTGTTGATATCGTGTGGGTTGGCCCCCACAGGGTTCCTCCGAGGAAACGGATCCTTGAGACCCATCGGGAATGGAAACGGAATATTAAGATTAGACGCCGCAGAACTGTTGAAAAGATGACCGAGGCCAAATCCAATGTTTGCTGAGGGGCCCGCATGGTGGTGATTGTTTTGAAGGTGATGGTTCGAAAATTTGAGGGACGATGAAGGTGAAGGAATTGATGAAGATGAGGAAGAGAGGTGGGGAGAGTTCATGTTGCCATTGTTTGTAGAGACGGAATTTGAACTATTACTATTGGACGCTGTTGTGGTAGTGAAATTTGCGGAACTGGACACAGGTCGATCGTCTGACAAGGAAGGTGTCATTGGCGATTGTAGACTAGGAAGGGAGACAGCTGGACTTGCTAAGCTCGCTGGTGAAGGGAGAATTCCTGAAGGACTTGTTAGTGCAGGAGAGGGCAGTGACATTCCTGGAGATGTTAAAGACATTCCTAGAGAAATAATTACAGTCTCATTATTCAATTTGCCCCAAAAAATCAAACGATATGAAAATAAAATTGGTCATTTCTTTGTTTACCTGGAGAGGTGAGGCTAAAGTTCGGGCTCATTCCCATATCCGAAGATTTCCCATCTAAATCCGAGTCCATGCCTCCTTTCGAATCAGGACTACATGCTTCCCCAGCGCTACCTGCTGAACCTAAGTTATCGTCGGGACTGTTAACGTTAGTGGCGTCTCCATTTCCTTCCAAGTATCGAATGCATTTCTTCTTCCTCCTGCAAACACCCAATCAAACAAAAAATATTGAAAACGCAATTCTCCAACAACAGTGAACAGTATAGAGAAGAAAAATTAGTAAGTATAATCAATATAGATGATTTCATGCATAAATGTTATCATGCAAACTTATACTTCATTTGATGTGCTTATATAACTTTAAAAATAACCAATTTTTCGCATACCATAATATCATTACAAGAACGCTGAACATAAAAATCATGCGACGCATATAATTAAAAGTACATAATATAGAAATCATAATTTGTCATACATTACCCCAATAATACAAAAAAAACATGATAATAAACTAAGGCAGTTTTGCTATGCTATTTTTCGTAGCTAAACTGACAAAAACCAAAATTTGAACTGAAAAGTTACAAAAACTGTTCTAGTTACTTTACATCTTCTAATTTCTAATACCTCTTGTTCGCAAGAATATCTTGGTTGACCTTCATTTTAAAGCTAGTGGTTGGGACCGTTTCTTCATACGTATCGCAATAAGTGTTAATCTGATTGTTTATGAGTCGTGACAAGTAGGTATACTAACTTAAGTGCAGCGCAATACTACGTTTCTGATTCGTGATGAACACCGGGAAAACTAAATGTGGGCTATAGGAGATGTGTATTTATAGTAGAAAAACTTGGCAGGAGGTGGAGTTCTGTTGTCCATAAAAGAGGACTCTCTTTTGCAACCGGGGACAATGATATATCACAGACAAATGAAACTCATGAATGAAAAGAATATTTTTGGCATCCACGAGAACCCCTTCTGTTGTTATTATTTAATCACATATTCATATATGAAATTATTATTTGTTTGCTATTTACAGCTACTCGGTAATGACTTTCTAGAATGGCCTGAGTTGGGAGAAAGTTCTATACTCTGGCAACTACAGATTCACGTATGTTGGTTCTGGAATTGGGGAAGGGACGGCAACCCCTCCTCCATGTCCATGTCCATGAAGGGCACCATGATTGTGACTACTTCCATGACCTGAAAGTGATATCTGTGCATGTGAATGGGCTATTGAATGGGAGTGGTGTGACTGTGGTGGGGGTGGAGGAGGTAGGGATGATGGGTTATTTGATGTTCCAGGAATGGAGCCCATCATACCCCCTAAACTAGTGTTCCCAGTAGTACCAGTATTAGAAACGGGATTTTGACAACTGTTCCCCTGTTGTTGTGCATTATTATTACTTGTGTGACCATTGTTTAGTGAAGCTGACGATGCAGATACGGGAGCTGACATCAGCCCGTTGTTATTTGCCGCCGCTGCTGCGGCAGCAGCAGCTGCCGCCACAGAGCCGGTTGTAGTCATCCCGTAACCCGTTGCGGTAAGAAGATTCAGGGGACCTCCATGACCTTGATCCGGGCTGCTTACGTACGTATACACAATACAGGGTAATATATGTAATTACTGAGAATATCACTTCATCACAACAAAATCATCATTATCATCATTCCCTTCTAAGTTAAATGTTCCCTCATGTTGTTTTGAGGCTTCCAAAATCAATGTATATATTATGTTCTTAAAAGTGTAACAAGTTATCATTATTGGGCAACTTCCGCATTTTTTTTTTGTTTTCTAGCGAACTTATCTTTTATAATTACACGTCTATCTTCACACTTGTCACTGGAATGTATATAGGCCAAGAAGACACGGACAAGGAAATTAAAATAAACATAAAATCTCAGAGCTACAGAGGCAAAAAAAAGTTTCTATACTCTATTTTAAATGCATGCAAATACATAACTAAATATAATTTAATTGATAGAACACATAATAAATGAAAATGTATACGACATTACGTTGTCTATATCTAGCTGTTGTATTTATAGCGATGTCGATATCAATGCTACTACGGGTCGGGTCTCTAGGAAAATGTTGGCTTTGCAAAATGTCATAACGTGGCAAAGCGGGTTCGAGTTTACTGAAAATAATGACTTTCTATACTAAACTATTACCGACTAGCACTGTGACAGGAAACTAAAAAGTAACAAAACACTAGTAACTTTGGGACAATATCTAGTGAACCAAACGTGAGTTTCAGAAAATGTGTCATGCCAGCCAGGATAGTCCTAGACTGTCGAATTCATTATCAAATTATACAAAAAAACTACAACATATCAAAACCGGAAGTGCCGATAGATAAATACATTGATTTCGGACGTTTGAGAAAACAAATAAACATAAAACAAAATGGCACAATCGTTCCAAATGTTAACTTTTCCAGTATGATGATAATGATAAATGACATGTTGTGATACACGGCAAAAGCTCTCACTTTTTCTTTCTTTTTAAAGGTCAACCAAAGATACTCGCTCAACGAGGTAGCCCTTTTCACATTCAATGCATAAATATTTTGATAGACTTATCGAACCTATTCAGGCAAAAGCTATGTATACATTATATAGTGCGAATTTGCAAAGTTACTGCAGAGAGGTGTATAGTCATCAACAACACCGGAGTGTTGTGGGAAGACACATTTTCTGAAAATAATGCCCGGATATAACAAACGTTGAACTATGCAACCTGCTCACATCCTCAGTAAAACGATTGATTTAATTACACAAGATATATTTGTTTAAAAGTGTGACATCCAATAACAAATAAAACAACTTGAAATATAAGTAGCTGATAGCATGACAGGCAGAATTATAAACGCAGTAGCCGAGCAGCAACATTCCTTTCATATTATTATTATTACATATATTATTATTATCAAAAAACGAAAAATCAAAGTCAACTGAAAAATATAGCAAGCACATTCTCATTCCCATATAATGTAACAGTAACGAAGACGGGAGAACTTCAAATAAAGTAACAAATTAATTTCGTTTAGAACGTCACGTTAAATAAACTTTTGCAAATTGTGAAGCAAATTTCCAATTAGATTAAATTACAGTCGAAACTGTCGAAAGTAAACGTAATAACAATTATTATAAGTTTTGTTCGTGTCTTCTCACAAATTAGGCCTAATTACACTTTTGCTTCCCGCTTTGAATATATAGTTTCAGTGAAAGTGAGACCTTTTGCATGGAAAGTCGGTCCCAAATTAGTATCAACTTAATTTCTCCTCAATGTATTCAGTGGTACAAAAAACTATGTATCAATTCATGTAAAAGCATTCGCTCAACTATATACTCTATTAAAATAGCGTATTTCGCCATCAATTTGTAAAAAATAGCCCTGTATTTTGTTGGCTCTCTGTTGAAACCAGACTTTATAGTAGTGTTAGTGTGAATGCAGTGGGTTATTATATTTATTATTATATACTGAAAGGAAAGAAACAAAATGAAATCCTCATCAAGATCTTACCTGCAAGGTTTGCACCATTGACTTTGTTGATCCAAGCCATATCTTGCGCGACACTTTTTCATACTGTTACCTGTAATGAATATTGTGATGAAATCAATTAGAAAAACATGTCTCGAAAATCATATCGTATATTGCTGCACAAAAAGTGAAATAGTGCGGAAGCAAAAAGCAGAGCGTGAGGTACGAAATTGCAATGTGTGTTTTACTAACTGAAAGCTGAGAGAGGGGAGGAAGATGGCAAGTTTATGATAAAACAGGAGAGAGTGAGTAAAAGGAAATGGTTAATTCGTTCGAAGAGAAAGGATACATTTGTACAAGAAAGGATTTATAGCAGATGTTATCCATCAAGGATAAGATTCATTGTGGTTCAATCTATTCTTGTGTCATCCAATCCAACCCATCGGTTTAAAGTGAAAAACCTTGACCACCCGAAAAGTAGTATAGTAAGTAGCAGTATATAAATGTAGTAATATATATTGTTGTAAGTAATTGTGTCAGTTAACCATTTATCCAGTGTAGGTAAAATAATGTTAAATTACATATTTGTTGAGAAAAATAATACGTTCTTTTCATTTGATTTTGAAAGGGATAATTTACGTGAAAAAATATTTATATGGGAGCCCAGTTTCAAAAAGCATAAATATTATAACATATTATTGCTATGAATAAAGATGGTGAAAATGGAAAAACAAGCACATAAAAAGTCAAATACCTCCTGCTTCAAATTTCTCTTGTTTTTTCTTCCGCTTCTTTTCATGGTGAGTCCTACTTTGAGCACATGACCAATTGGGATACATCTGCATATGTAGTTGTCTTTCTTTACGTGCTAACTCGTAGTATTTCGCTTGTTCTTCTCGACCTAGTGCGTGCCACTATATATAATATAATATAGAAGGAGTGCCCCATCATTAGACAACAGGATATCAAAGAAAATATTACTTTTTTAAATAAAAAAATCAGCATTTGTGTTTGTAGTTCATATTGTTAGCTGAACACTTTGCACCTCTTCATTATCAACTACTTATTATGAAAGCCTTTTTATGCCACTAGCTACTACTCATTTCCTCACATTACATCAATTTATGCCACTTTCCTGCTAAAACAATGACCCTCTTGAGATAAGAAGATCAATATGAAAACTGCTGAAGGAGCTTTTGTGCATTGACAGTTTAGTAAACATTAAAACGTTTTTTCCTTACCAAAGCCGTATATACTTGAACAAGCGAAACCATAATATTCTTCAGTTAAAAATTATTACTTATCATTACTAATTGTTCATTTTTTTAAAAATCGATAACAAATGCCGTCTGTGTCGATATCACTTAAAGATACCACAAGTTTGTCAACGCTGTACTTAACACTATGACATGACATTAAGTTTATCAAGGGCTCTACTCTACCGATGGGTTGGTCGAACACCAATAATTTACAATAATAATAACGATACAGTTATTATTCTGCTTGACATATTTAGTAACACATACATCACATGAATACGCTATATATATATTATATATCTTCCTCCCGTCATGAAAAAAAGGAAACAGAAAAAGGTAGGTAGGAGCAGTAGTATAAATTTAATTTACAAAAAATACGACAAAATACAATGTACACGCATTATATTGCATTATCACAACTGCGAGCACCATGATGCTTCGGAAAAAATGCACAATACCTCCATCGGAAGTTTTCTCTTTCTTTCTCTTCTTCTTTTTAGCACCGTATCCATAATTATCCCTAGCTGACCAACCCGGATAAAGCTGCATGTGGAGTTGCCTTTCTTGGCGTGCCTTTTCGTAATACTTAGCTTGCTCCTCTCGACTCAAAGAGTGCCACTAAAGTCACATGTTAATATAATTATTATAGATTGTATACGCGAATATTTATATTTTGTTATCATATTATGATGACGTCTACTCCTGTCGAATACACAATTTACTGCATTTTATCACATGAAAAAAGTGAAGAACACCAACAACAACAGAGACATGTTAACACAGACATCTTCAACTTTTTTTTCTGAACAACACACATGCTGTTGATGATGCTATAATATTATGTATACCTATATTAGTAGGTATGCATGTAGAGAATATCCAGCAAGATCAAAGAAAATAATCTGCTGTTAAGCACAAAACATACATTCCAATAAAAATAAAAATAATCTCTGCTCATTCTAAAATAATACATAATAATAAAGTATGTGCAGACTTGAGGAAACGAAAATCAACAAGAGAACTTAGATGTGTTTCCGTAAGAGTGGAACAAAACCGTAAAATGAGAATAATATATAATGGAAATTGCAATATCGCTAGATACAACGGGTGCCAACACAAGTGGCTTATTTTCAGGACTTGGCACAATCTAAATAAACCATTCATACGTTAACGAGCCATACATTAAAAATTTAGCATAAAAACGTCAACATGCTCTAGAGAGAGAGGAGAAACGATGTGTGTTTTCAACGATAGAGGCATGAATCATTTTTAGTGAAATTCTCTCGTTGTTGCATTTTCCCCAACATGATGTTCTTAGTCAAAAATCCCTGTCTTACACGTAACATCAACATGGCAAAAGTAAAAGGTAGCACCCTTAGCCACTTGATACAACATCCGTATACTATTATTATATCATCATTATTATGAAATCATTTGCCACTTCATGTGCATCTATATATAAAATATACATCTCATATAACTTTGTGTATCGAAACACCGAGGAGTATATTTATCAACAACAAACAGAGAAGGTGCAAAATGTCGACTAGTCGATTGTACAAACAACACAGTACAATAATATAACAGTATCAAATTCACCAGCAGTAAGGCATTTTTCCTAAAAAACCGGAAAAAAGCCCTACTAAATATAAAGTGTAGTTTCCGCACTCGCCACATCATCATCATCATCGTCACCGCCATCATAACGAGGGTGAAAGGAAAATGTTCTGCATGTGAATGAATTTTAAAAACACAATTCTTCCGTATGCCTTTTTTCAGTAAAAAAAATACATACGAGATGTGTTGTTTTGTGGAAAAGTTCTAACTTTAATTTAATAACTAACATCATCATCGTATCGACGTGTGAGGAAAAGTGCCGAATGCGGAAATCAAGACTTTGTTTGTAACTTTTTTGACAGGCTAAAGACTTTGCAGCTTACCCTTCTCCCGAGAATTTGGTTGATTGCAGCACTCTCCTAAAAAACATGAAGGAAAAGCACATCAAATACACGAAATTTTGAGCCAGAGTAGAGTAAATAGAACTGTAAACCTTACCTTTAATGTACACTCCGCCACTACTTTAGCCCTCATTTCTTTCATATAGAGCATAAATGCGTTTAGAGGCTTTTTGATGTGCGGCTTCTTCTTTTCATCTGCAGGCACAAACCAAAAGCAAAATTTTTGATTATGAAATATGAGATCCAACAGCCAAACGCATCATCATACCAAGTCATCTGGCACAACCAAAAGCTGTGCTCTTCTTGAGTGGTTTAATGAATTGCTGGCATGTAAGGAGGTATAATAAATATGCAGTAAAAAATGTAACTAGATTTTAGTATCAACAAGATTGTTACTCACTTTGACTATTTGAAGATTGTCCGGATTCGGAAGCGTTTTTGGAACCATGAGAGTCTGATGATTTCTGATCAGGTAAACTAGACCTGCAAGATTCAAAAAATTTAAATTTTGCAATGCAAATTTCCTTGCAAACTTTGACAAGCATGAGAATAGAGAAAGCAATAATATCATTACTTATGAATGCATTTACCCATATTATGCACTAGCAATCGAGAGAAGTGAAAGCAGATACACACGTACAAAAATTTCAATGAGTGTTGTAATAATAATGGAGCCAACAACACAATGGGTTTCGTGTATGCACGAGTAAATTTAAATTCTATAAGGTAATATATTCTCAACATTAAACGTAAGAGCCTACAGTGAACCTTTCTCAGCATAGTTCAAAATGTAACAAGACTCTATTCGTTGGCCCATGAAATTTGAAAATTAGTTTCTAGTTAACATTAACAAATAATAATATTCTTGAACGATCCGTGCACTCCCATTGTGTTCAACTGAAAATTCCTGGCGAGAAATCATTCACATTTCCATCTGCTATAATAGAGACGAAAGGGTTTATATTTATGTAGAGACACTAAAAATTTTGATCTGCGTATTATAGCTGAAGGCAGTTTGATAATAAAGACTAAATTATAGAGCCATATTATGTATAATGTATGCCGCAGCATGCACGACACCTTGGTACTCCTTTCATTCAGCACACGGCCTATAATCACGTTTTCAATGCCCTTTTGTACGACGACGAGAGCGTTATTTCTGCATCACTTATATCTCGATTCATCCCCATTTCTTGGCAGATCACTTTTGTACAAAAAGTCATACTTTCCTCTATTTTCCTCAACCACTTAAAGTACAGCACATTATTATAATATAGTACTTTCTTGAAATGAATGCATACGTACGTACAATATCTTCATAAATGTAAGCAGTAACTAGAAAACAGTTTTCTTCACCATAATGGCGTGGTGAACACATTATGGAAAGTCAATTTGCGAGTAAATAGCTATAATTTCAGCAATAAAACCATTTTCAAATTAACCTGAAACATGCAAAATATGATTATGTGGATTGCTGCATTTTCATATTTATTGGTTTTTGTTGTTCGTGTGTGCGAGTTTTTTGAACGACAAACCGTCGTCTCATCTTCTAAGTCTCTATATGTAATGTCTTGTTCCTGTAATGCTGCCGAACAAAGTTGTGCATTGTGTAGTTACTCTGGCATGAAAGATGCGCCTTAAAACAAGTGAAGCGTATGCCAAGCTCCATTAAACCGAGAATCATTATTCATGTAAAAGTCTAAGAGGGGATTGAACAAGGAGAAAAATATACTATACGCTTGTCAAACATTTAGATGAGATAAACGAACTGAAAAAGCCACATCAGAATAATATGGCACATGCTCAATGCATTATTACACTTTTCTAGCGTATGATTGTGGTTTTGCTTTTAAAATGGAAAATTTTGCGCAATGAGATTTTAAAAAAGGTAGTTTTGAATGTTTTAAGCGAAAACATACCTATGACTTTGATCAAGATGTGATGAGTGAGCATCGTGTTTCGAGCCGACTAAATGGTGACCCAGTCCTGGATGCGGGGGGAGACCAGGTCCTTGAAGAAGACCTCCCGTTGAGAATCTGTAGAACTCACTACAAATTGTGGAGAAAATACGATGACATAATTAAGTTTGGCGATCATACATGCTATAAAGAAAGAGTTTGTAAACAAATTCTTTTTGTAACTTACCTTGGGAGAGAGGAAGGTGGTATTGACAATGGGGAGGGGTAGTTTCGGAAACCTGCCGATGCAGCAGCATTTCCAGCGTTCGAGATCGAGTACATGCTTTGGTGCCTGTTAATTAAGTGAAGTGTGTTAGATGTTTCTAGATATCGGTGCGACATAAGGAATTTTCCTGAAAACACCATGCTCAGTGTATTATTAAGCTCAAGCTCGTTACTTACCATGACGCAGCAACCTGAGATGCTTCGGGTAACCCTGAGTATGGATACTGGACTCCAAAAGGGTACATTGGAGAACGTGACAGTCCTGGAACAAAATGAAACAGAATGAAAATTACGTATTGTTTTGTACACACAGGGTTTTGACAAGTCATATTTGATGGAAACAATCTTTTGAATAAAGCATAACCATTATCTCAAAAGGTATAAAATATTTTTACAGTATATTTCTTCACTAAATGAGATATTACCATCCATAAACATGCAAGCGTTTTTCTAGACACCTTGAAACGCGTGCTTCTAATCTGATGTAGACGCAAATGTAAAGCTGTTATTTACATACAATGAATACTTATATACCACCATTTTGTAGCCGCCTTTTGTACAAGTTAATTGAAATACAGGTTTGCCAAATCTTAATAGTTAGCGGTACCAAAATATCTTCACAACGGTAAATACATAATGTCGGTTATAGAAAAGCACCTTTCAATAATAGCATATGATACGTCTAGCGAAACGACACAATTATGCAATGTCATTAAATACAGTGCTCCACCAGCCACAAGATGAAATTCCGTGCAATCCCGAAAAGTGATTTCGTGCATCAACACAAATCTCATTCGTTTTGTTTGCCATGCATCTCCTTATCGAAGTGAAGAATCTAGAAAAATTTCATTTAGCAAGTCGATGTTCTTTTCACAACGATAAAAAATACCTTTTTGCAATATGGGATCTAGTGTGTATGAAATTAACGTAAACATTCCTCTAACCACTTTGTGTAAACAAAAAGATTTCAAGAGGCTTTCACTTCTCGAGACTTCACTGAAACAAAAAAAAGCTACACCATCGAAAAAGATTTACGCGGCTACAGTATGGAAATCCTTTTTATTTAGCTTCCACGCATTTAGGTATACTTTAAAGAAATAATATGGTGAAAATACATAGATGAGCCGAGCAAGTGAATTAAAACAAACATTTGATATGAAATGATAATGCATATAGCCGTCATTATGCTGATGACGATCAAATGCGGCTCACTTTCCCAAAGATCCTTGTTTCAATATGATTTAATGGCAATGAAAAAGAAAGGAGCTGTGTGTTTTTTTACAAGGATGATAGAGTAAATTTTGATGCAATTAATAAAGCTCGCATTGGTTCGGTGTTAGATTTGCTGGGAGAATTGAACTTGGTTTTCCAGAAAACTCAAACCGGTCGATCAAGTGGCGATATGGGAATGATGGCATAGAGTAGTGGTTGTACAGTCAGCAATTTCCATTGTTTTACCATTCATCGATTTTTCATAACAAAAAGTGTATTAGTGTCTACATATTATTAGTACATGTATATGAACAAAATGTTCAAAAGTTGTTCAAAAAACCACTCTAGTTCTTCACCGAAAACAGAATTACAATAGTTTGCTAACACCGTCTCAACACAATGTTGATCGTAAAAGATATAGCTTAAAAATACTTCGCCCCATATAAAACTACTTTATTTTTGGGGAAGCTCATGGTAGTGATGGCACAACTTCCCGTTGCAGCTAAAGCTTGTCTGCGGTACAATTAAGCAACTTGGCTTAAAATAAGAACAAGCATTTTGCGTAATAATAATCCACCTTACTACTACCGTTCAAACAACATTGATCATCGTCGCCGTGTACTTATAAGGTTCACCCTACATGTATTACAAATTACTTTTTTTCTCCATGTTGGACAGAAAAGCCACTTCATTTTCCCAAGCTTCATGTGGAACACACTTCAACCCGGCCCGATCAACCAAGCGAATACAACAACTTGAGTTTCAAGTGGCCTACTGCATTTGGCTCGAGGGACTGTCTGAGAGAAAACTATGCTAACCCTTTTACATTCATAGCAATAGATTCGATGTTGTATTCTACATAATATGCATGTATTTTACTCCTACATTGTACACGGTCACACTCTCATTCTCATGATGATGCGGATAAGTGCATGAATGAATGCCAACATATCTCTAGCAAACTCCCTCCTCATTCGCTTTAATACACCACGACTACATTTAGCGAAGGAGAAAAAATCCCTGGATTTAAAAAATTCACATTCTATCTCTGACGATCAACACTCCTCATCAGTGCGATAGGATGGAGAGAATGATGATGACTTTTAGAATGGATATCCACGAGGCTCCTCTTTGGATAATGATAATTACTTGCTAACAACTTACAATCGACACGTGTTCACCGGATATATATCGGTAACTAACGACAAGCCTTTCAGCAACGATAATGATATACATATTCTTTTAATCATCATCATCACCCAAAAACCTTAACAAGAGGTATATGATGTCGACGAAGAGTATATAAGGAGGAGGAGGAGGAGGGCTGATAAAAAGCTGCATGGTTCTTGGTTTTCACATGGAAAGCCTTTGGAGGCAATTTGCACAACACTTTCAAGCACTTTGGAGACTGTTCATAGAGAGGACCTCAGAACATCTAGAAGGCACACACGAGACACGGCATGTAGATCAAGCACCTCTTGCGTTCATGTAATTCCCAGGGCCCATTTGTATAACTCTGAATGCAAAATTTTCCGTTACAACAACATATATAATATTCTGTATTCAGCATGTTTCACTATTACTTGAGTTCAACTTGGATTCAGAATGAAGCTTCGCCAGAGCAAATTTCCATATCTCTGAATTGATCTTAGGAGTAGCGTGATTAAGAGTATGAGACTTGAAGAATGTGAATTTTAAAGAATAAATTTGTGTATCAAGTATTTGGAAATTTTATGTGCTAGCTAGTAATACTCAAATACTTTACTACTGCGCGCGGCGACTCGCTTATAGCCTTTGTTACCCGATGTACATACATATATTGAAGCATATAAAACTTTTATACGCATTTTTAATGCTAATAAAATACTCATTGTACCTTTAATTTGGTACCAAAACAAATTTGCTGTGAGTAGACATGACCATTTTTCCTAGTGTTGATATAACTTATCATTTCAGTTTTTGGAACAAAATCAGCAAAGTTCATCTTTGCAAGTTATATTAGCTGTTTAAATGGATATTGGGAAGATGCGTAAACGTTTAGTAGATTCAGGTATGATGGGGATGTGGATGTAATATTCTAAAAGGTTTGCATCACTGAAATGAAGGGTTTGGAAATGTGAAGACTCAAATAGACAGACAGGTGGACATGGGCATTACAAAACCTATTATATGCTTCATATTTTCCGTGATATAAAACAACTAACTGTTCATGACATCGACTTAAACATAAGATTTAAGACACTGCTTGTCATCATGTACGAATGGGGAAAACACAATAAGTAAAAGTATTAGCCAAAGTTAAAATAGCTAAATATATCTGCGCTTATAACAAGTTGTATATGATTATAAGTTTCTCTGAGAATCCCCTTATTCCTTGCTCGGACTCAATAATACATGAAAGCTTTATTTTAACAATTTCATTTCTTCGATTTTCTCCTCCTTCTTCTCTCCCTCTCATTCGTTTTTTACTGTCTCACCGTATTTTTCTGTCTTCAATTTCATTTCATCTCATCTTCATTGGATTTGTCTCCTTCCCAATTCAACTCTCACGTTATTGGATCTGCTGATTTGCCCTCGTCGATGTGTAGTCGTCAGTCAGAATGACTTTTCTACTTAAAACTTGTAAGTGTGCTCGTCGTCCTTCTCTACTCACAACTCACTCTCAAGTCGTACAAAAACATTTCTGGAAGACGACGACAAAAGCTCTTAAAACTGCAAACTTGTATATATACCATAAAGACATTAGAAGCGTCGGCGACAGTTTATACATATAGGAACTTGTGGAAACCTAAATATATGTTACTTCTCTGTCCCCGATTTATATCTAAACTCTCTCTAGCTTAAGCTCTTCTTGCTTTTCGTTTTGTTCATGAAAATAAGAAATTTTACGGTTATGTTACTTCCTTCTTTTCTCCTTCTCAGAGCCGGTGTGTCTATATACCTATACGCAAACATGTGTACGTGTGTGTGTTTAGAAGCATGTATCGGTATAGGCATTATTTTTTTACCCCGTAAAACTGATGAGGGCACAATAAAAAAGAGTTGAAGCTACAAATCGTCAACTTTACCAGCGCATGAGGTAGTTGAAAGACAAATCCTATTACGTTTGTCACAAGTCGGATAGAACGCATTTCGAGTGTCTTCATTCTACTTTCCTCAACCCTCCATCCCTTCATTCACGTACTCAATTTACTTTTTTATAATGTACTTAAACATATCAATATTCTTGAAACACTTTTTTTCTCTATAACATAACATCATCACAACATCTTATAAAACCTACAGGAAAAGTTTCATCACAATAATATATATTTCTATCATCGTAACTCGTTTCAGAAAAGCAACATGAACAAATCTAAACAATTCTTTTGATTTTTTTTCTATGGGCTAAAGGTAACAGCATAACAAGTAAGTAGATTGCAGTTTACTAATAGACCTGACTGATGTTCCAATATAAATAAATGCACGTATACATCATTCTCCGAAATAAAGATTAGAAATGAAGCGAAAGCCTTGTGTTGTGCTGAGAACAAAATTAATGGAAAAAAAGCTGCTACCGCAAATGTTTCCACCGTCATCAAATAATATGTTGAACAAAAGGAGAAAAAAATTCTTGAGGGTATATTCCTCTCGTCGTCGTCAGGCAGTCAGTGTGATCGGCAGAAAACATACGTGCATTTCAGCAGCTGCAATAATGCTAACAATCATAATAAGCACAAGTACACTGGTCTACCACCACTATCAGGAAATGAGGAGTGTGACTTGTATAATATGAAGCTAATAACCGCACAAATGAAACATGACTTTCCCTTCGTTCTCTTTTCCCGAGATGAATGATAAAGTGGTGTCGCCTTTTGTCATTAATAATCCGAAAAAGGCATTGAGCCCACGTCTTTATAGCTATACTGAAGCCGTCCACAAGTAATTCCTTTAGGAAGCAAAAAAACGATGTTTTATGTCTCTCCATCATAACAGCACATTATGAATGTATTACATTCCGTGAACGCCTTGTAGATAGAGTCAAAATGCTTTCTTTTAGGATTGCGTTAAAATCATGCGGGTAGCAGTAACAGTAGCAGTTAGGACAAATAAAAAAATAATAAATTGGGGAGAACGTTTGCTTCCTTATTGGGGAAAAAGTGCCCGTATCATTGTCAAAAAAACAAACATACGTTTGAAAAAAGGCTGATAGCAAGCGTGCCAACGAGCAAATAAGCTCATGTGTGAAAAATCATGTTTGATCAAAGCATAGTGTAGAAACAGCAGAGTGCATTAAAAATAATTATTACAATTTCGTGAAACTTTGATGAAAACAGTTCTAATATTTTCATCTTAATAGTCAAGAAGGCCTAAAGGGACTGTTCGTACAAAATTTAAAGGCCAAAGCCATAAAACTGAGAATTTTTACTTAACTTTACATTTTTAAGGAGAACTTTTTCAAAGAAAAATGTACAAGAAACAACCAAGAATGATGTGCTATGCTTTGTAAAAACATTGAAAACCGATGCAGGCGCCGAGAAATCCATAAAAATCTAAAAGAAAGCAAATAAAAAATTATTCTAAAGAGGGATAATAACTTGTGTAAGGAGAGGAAAAATCCCCGGGTTGATGTTGTAGATAAGAAAGGGATTATCAGTCTAGTCCTGTTTAATATCTAGTTAAAAGCGGGGAAATACGAAGAAAAGCAGCAGAGGGTAATACGAAATCACTCGATAAGAAGTCCGGAACGGGAAAAAAA
Organism: Willowsia nigromaculata; assembly: GCA_034700605.1. Lineage (NCBI taxonomy): Eukaryota > Metazoa > Arthropoda > Collembola > Entomobryomorpha > Entomobryidae > Willowsia > Willowsia nigromaculata. The sequence continues at coordinate 48,399 of JAQIXX010000271.1, read as the reverse complement.
GTTTTCTACTTTCCTCGTTCGTTCACAGAAGTATATAGATGCTCCCTTCCTTACTCCCGTTATGTCATCATTGTTGAAACGTCAGATAATAATGTGGAGGAAACAGTGTGATATTTTAAAAGAAATGGATAGGCAAGTAACGCACACGAAAATGAAATCAAATGAAATGCGAAAGAGCGACGGGTGGGCGTCAGACGGAAAGAACAAGGGAAGTAAAAAATCTATTGAAAACTTCTCTAGGTCGGCTTCCGTCACAAACTTAAATAACCAAAGGACACAACTTATTGTACCATCAAGCGAGGTTTAAAGTAAATAAATACTGCCGGAGACACGACATAGATTATAGCTGTGCATCTAACTTTATAAATATATCGGCATCCATACTTTTGCGGAAACGGGAAAAGGCAAGCAAAAAAATACCTGTTATTTCACATTAGATAATAAAGAAAAAACGATGAAGATCTTTATTCCCAGAAGACAACAGACATATAGACTACAATGGAGACAGACACACTTTTATTTCATTTTATGGAAATTCAGCAGCATACCACGTAGAAACCCATCTCTCTCGTACTTGTTCTGGCATGCACATCTGTGAATCAAATTTTCGAGTTTGCCAAATGGAAACAACAGGACAAGTCAATAATGAAACATCAATATATGTGTAGTTGCAGAAGCAACAGACACCAGACAGTTTCTGTATGAGAAGGGAAGAAAAAGAGAGAATGTGATTGTCTGACTGAACAGCACATTGGAGTAATTCGATCTATGAATCATGAGATCAGGAAATGAGTCAAAGATCAAAGGAACCCTGCCGACTTCTGAAAGACTTGAATTTAATCAAGACTAATGATCAAACTTTAGGTTTTAATTATCACATTGCTCCGCTCATTCACACTATATTGTACATTTTGTACCTCCTACTGTTGCCCACTTGCTTTCACATCAACCTTTCTCTCACATATGCATCCATAAGGTGCAATGTCGAGTCAACAATAGTTGAAAAAGTGATAATAAATATTCACGCGAAAATATAAAGAAATATGAAGTATATATTGGCGTGCTGTTTTAATACAGCCTTTACATTGCAGTTGTATCTTTCAAGGAAAAGGGAGACTTCAAAGGTAGTTTTTCTTGAGCAAAATATTCTATCGTGAAATTTACCACATGGAACAATCACATTTACTGAGTTGTAAGAGGCATGCATTCTTTATCATAACCATTATTGCAGCGCAAACATTACGGTTGGTAGTGGCACACCGATGGTATTTCATTATTCTTGGTTTATATTACAGAAAATATAGCAACTTTATAAATTTCTCCGTGAAACTATGCAATATTGCGTTCCAAAAAGAAAGCTGAAATACTGAAAGTTTCCCCTTCAGTATGTACGTAAATTAATGATGCATGATGTTTTATTTATGAGTGAAATATATAAGAAGTAGTCACTGCTAGCAAGCATAAATATGCATACCTAGTTATGTAGTGTGCGCAGTCGACTTGGGATATAATAAATTCCATTAGGTAGGATCTCTTCTCGACGATGATGATGATGATGCTAAGATCTGGCATTTATATATAGTGTATATATAAATACAAACCTTACTTCCTCCAAGGAGAAAATCTCAGATGGCTGCCCCCTCTCTTTTTCTCTTTGAACTTGGGCAATATAATTAAAATTTTAATCAATGGTTTATATAGGTTCCCTCTTGCTTCTCATCATAAGTGACAAAGTGAACTTTTTGTGCATGCCTACACTGCCACGTTTTACTTCAAAATAAGAATTTTTTCTAGTTTACCAAGTTAGATGGATCGAGTTTAATTGCAATCTGTGCATAATAGTAGTACAGTATAATTTATAATATTGGTCAATGTATCTCTTCACAGGTTGAATATAGGTATACCTAAGGAGCCTAATACCAATCACCCGCCTAGGTACACAAGTGATGTCCTTTTTTAAACTACGGAGAAAGTATAAAGCTCGACCATAACACAAATGTTATTTTACACCGCTTTTGCTGTTTTACGTGAGTGTTTGGAGCTTGCTTCTCAGTCTAAATACAAATGCATGGAGTTGAAGCATTTTTAAACTACTTTTGCTTTAACAGTTGTCGCCTCCACACACAAGAAAGACTTTTACAAAGGAAAGCCGATATATTCCATAAGCGTGTACAGTATGTATACGCAGTAGGGTTTTAAAAAACTTTCCTCCATCTCATTAATTTCCCTTGAAAACTTTACCGCCTCACGTTTCCTTCTACTTTCACATAGTTGGTATAAGTGTTCTGACTCATAGTCATTTTTCCGGCAAATCCTTAACTACAGTTTTTTCAACAACTTCAAGTCTCACTAACTGCCTGAAAAATAAAAGTCTCGCCTTTCACTTTGAACACCAATTTCACAAAGCAAATGAAATTAAACGAGCAAAAAGCGAGAGTGATGATGACGACGACGAAGAGTGTTGGTAATCATGATAATGATTTGATGGTAGAATGTACAAAGCATATCAGCGAGCGATTCCAAAAGGATTTTTAGACTCTATACAACCCGAGAGTATATTGTGTAAAAATATCGCCATTTATATACAAAACTACATATTACATGCATGTATACACCTATTTCAATCGTGTCTCGTCACTTTTGTAAGCGAATACAGGATGCAATAAAAACTTGCACTTTCCCGTTCTTCAAAAAGCAAAAGAGGAATAATTAAAAAATGATAATAAAAGCCAAATTGTTTTTCACGAAGTAGAAAAGCGCACACATAAGGAATGCGCCCATTGGCTCACCCGATGATGATGATACGACTTTTATACAAGTTTTACAATAAGTTGTTTTCATATGTTTTACTGCCGCTGAGTTAGTGTAATAATATATTACACGGTTCTGGCAGAATGCCTCATGCTGATCGTTTAGTGCGAAGGAATTTACCATTGTCGAAAATAATGGGCCTTTAACATGAAACCTAACCGGCGACTTCCGGAAGAAAAAGGTGATATAAAAATTATCTCTCCTTATTTGATTAAAGGGATATAAAAACGGAGAGGTGGCTACCGGTCACCGGTCCCCTTGTCAAATATTTTTTCTTCTTCTGGAAATGTTTACTTGGACAAAGCAAACATGCGATAGGACCAGAGGGTCCAAATAAATTCTTATTGCACGTACACCCATATCATCATCAACAAACATTATTATCGAGATAGAAAGGGAATGTAAAAAAGGGGGATTCGAGCCAAAGTCATGCCTCATTTTATTCACAAATAGTGCAACGAGCACCATAAAAACGCCTAGTGTGGTAAACTGGACAACCCATGTACTTATACGGGGACACCATACTATGATGTATCGAGTGGAGAGGCAGGTTTGCATGTGTCAAACGGCTTCCTATGGTCACTTGCCTTCATAACTACTAACTTTATGACGACAACATAGAAAAAAATGCTCCGTCAATGTTCGTACATACCTTACAGCCACTGCCAAAAGCTATAATAAGAGAAGGAATGACACATGAAAATCCTATAAAAGTAAATATGATTGTGCTACTACCACTGCCAAGAAAACAACTACCAGAAACACCACCATCAGTCTCCTCAATGTAATAAACTAAATGAATTTGATACGACATTACTATCGTGAGTACATATAAAAATGTCCTTTCTAGCCCGAAGAAGAGAATAGAAGCAGGTAAAAAAGGATACAGTCAGCACATTCAGAGAAGAGAGAGAGAGAAGAAATTTTCAAACAAGGAGACATAACAACTCTCCAAGTTGGTTAGTACACCTTTTTATACTAAATGGTCAGCAAAAAAGCCCTAGCTCAGCTGGATGGAACAAACAAACAACAATTTTTCTGTCATTTTATCCATCTTATGTAAACTCCTGCTGAAGAAGAGAAGAAAAAAACTTATCGAGAAAGAGGGAAAGAGAAAAGGAAACGAGAGGGGAACAAGAAGAAGAAGGACAATGAACAATAACACATAAATACACAAAAGAAGGAAAGAACATAATATGTGTATATATCTTTGGTAAATAGGAACGATGAAAAATGTCGCTTTTTGGAAAACGCAGTACACAAAAATGGGACTACGACGCTTTCTCAGAGAGTCAGTTTATGATGAGATGGTTTCGAGAAAAGGAGCGAGCAAGTGTATGAAACTCCTTGTTTTTTAATATAATCGGTGCTGTGGTGGTGGGTATAGTAGTACTTGAGGTTGTTGTAGTGTAAGCGAGCACATAAGAACCACCAAATACTTTAGGCTATCATCATCAACTTTACTAGCTATTCAAAACTACCACTACCACACCAGCAAACTACATCAACAACAAGAAGATGCCACAGGGCTGAAATTCTTATTCCATGTCGTTGCGTCCTTGTTTTTCTTGCTTTTTCCTGCCTCCTGCATTACAAGAAACAGCTCACACCAGACAAAAAAATAGATTTTGCTGTTGATGTGCACATAGATGTGTACATGTAATACGTGTGTACACATAGTCAACGTAACTACATGCATTCCTCTTTCATGTTCCATTTAACCATTCGGTTAAGAAGATGAATCGACTTGCCCCATACTGTGATCTCAAACTCCACGTTTCATCCATTACGCGAAAGAGAAACGACGACACGATGGCATGATGCATGTAGCATCCACATCATCAGCATAAAATCTCGCACAAATGATAGTTGTAGAAGCAAACAGATGAAATACTACAAGGACCAAACTTTTGTACAAGACACTTTTACCAGCAGAATAGGTAGGAGAGAGAATTGAAATGAGAGTTGATGGTAGCAGTGGCAGTGGGAAAGCCGAAATAAAATATTATCTTATAAACATTACCGATACATTATTATATTTTTATTCTTCGTCCACAGATAATGTATTATCGTCATAATCATCATCACCACCACATGAGCGGGTCCACATTGGAACTGCCATGTTATATGAGAAGGAAACATTTTGGTGTGTAAGCTGTTTTACTTGTAGAGATGATATATACAAACAAGACGATTTATTCATGGAGTAAACTGCCCAAAGAGTTGTAGTAGTTTTTATGCACACGCTTTATCTTGATGCCTCTTTCCTTCTCATCTTTTTAGCTTCAATTCCTTTTGAGTCGAGCTCATGCAATGAGGTAGGTGTTCATATGATATACAACAATACATTATGTGGTCATATCGTCATAGTTCAAAAATGCTCGCGTCCTTTTCACCCTTTTTTCTTTCCTTGAGTGGATATATAACTATAACTTGTAGTAGACCCGGTGGTTCAATCGTTCTGCACTCGCCGCACCACTGCCGACTGTGCCTTTATTATTGTATTATAACTACGGAACTACGCGGTATGAAAACGCGTGCATTGTGAACTACCAGTGTTCTCTTTTGCTCCTGACAGGAGATCTCCTACAGCTTCGGGATCAAATGACCCCGGGATATCGTATTTGTCACGTCAAGGGACATAAAAACCAATGAAACCAATTGCCATTGTCAGCCATCCCCCAACTTGCCTTTTATGTCGTCGTCTTCGTCTTTTTGAGCAACAAAGAAAAAAGCTCAAGAAGGTAGTAGCAGAAAATCATTCGAGAGGCTACTGTGCGACTGTCACTCCATTACTACTACCATTTGCTACCAAACTTTTTACTCGTCTCTCTCTCCTCTCTAATATTCTGCTTTCCTCTTTCGATTTTCCTTTTAACGTTTTCCTATTCTTATTTGACATAATTGAAGAATTCATCACCCTTGTTTTCCATATAGATCAGGATAATAGTATAAATAAATGGATGAGTTGTTTCCGCTTCAAAGTGGCAAGTAAATAATGTGCCAAGCAAAAATGTTGATTTCCATCAAATATGACATACGATGCGTACTACATTATCGTTGATAAAACTACTTTAAACATATTGAATAATATATCTTACCGTGAACTTTGGCTGGGTCAAGGTGGTGGTAGGGTGGAATGCCCATGTGAGCAGGAGGAGGTGTTGAGAAGCCGTCCACTCCATTGCTGAGAAAGTGTAGAGACTGAGAGAGGCGCAATTTCTCTGCATCTCGCATCTATCGATCAAATCAAAAACAATAAAAATGAGAATAATAATATGTTTCATTTCATGTACACATTTATTGTGATTTTTAAAACTGCAAGAGATTGGGGATCAGTATTTCTAAGAAGTGAAATAGAGAAGTCGACAACATCCATGTCTTTTTTATCGTGAACCTACAGCAACAGCATGCAAATACAGCCGTAAGCCTGTAAAGTTTTGCATTACACATAATGACGGCCCATCCTGTCATCAATCAATTTAAATCTTAGTTAAAATCGGTAAGATAACTTTGAAACAGGTGTAGTAATTTCTGTAAAACGAGCAGGGAGGTAGAAACTCCTTTGTTTACGCTTCACAGATGCAGCATTAGCGTATGAAGTCAAAACATGCATATTATGTGAACACATTGTTATACATATCATGTGTACTGCACAAATAATTAGTACATTAAATACGACGGATGCCTATGTAGACACCAAAGGGAGGGAAGCAGGGTGAAACTCGTTACTGGCTTCCTTGCTAATTCCAGTGAAATTATAGTAATTAATTACATAAATGAAAAGTGTGCTGCAAGCTATGTAGCATTTTTTTAGAAGTCAAGCGAAAGACTCTCTTATACTTGTTTCTTCCATGCAAGTTTATTCGCACAGCGTTTGAATCTACACGTAGTGTATGATAAAATGATGCAAAATAAGAATTTGACTCCATTATTCTAAATCTATAAAATATATAATGCAATTAAAATACAAGTTGTAAACAAGCTTTATGCCCCAACAATGGGAAGGAGGAAAATCATTCATCAGTCTCTATTCCAATAAAATGTTGTATTTACACAGCTATCTCCGTCCTATGCTGCTGAGTTTTGTGATGCTGGTGGTGCTACTCAACTTTAATCCCATTTTTGTCCGGTGTTGGTAATACAAAAAAGTTTGAACTGAAAGTAGTTGTGGTTTAAGAGAGAGCAGAGGAGAGAACACTCCTTGAGTGAAGTCAAGAAGCCATTGCTATAATTTGAATCGTTATCTCAGCTCATAAATAATAAAACTCAACAATTCTGCCTGAAGCCACAATAATAAACTTGAAAAGGGTTTTTTGCTACGGTCTGCAAGCTCATTTTTCTCTATCATGAAGGAAACATCGTTGTTGTTCTATTTACCACATAAATTGTTTGAACAAGCTGCGAAATCCACAAATTTTATCTGAATTAAGAGAAATATATCTCACTACACAAACATCACAAAGACTAAACTCGTTACATTAGCTAAACATGAAACCATGAGCAAATTTTGCAAAACGTATACAATAAGGCATTACTGGTGACCTCCCTTCGTGTAAAAGTTATGCACACTTTTTTGGCATTCACAACTATGCTGAAGAATATTTTTACTTTAAGAAAGTGTATTACTGTCAATGTTTTGTGTAAGGTGGCTCAAAAAAAGCAATTAAAAATCAGTGCATTAAATAAAAGAGGATTTTGCCGCATCATTCCATTGTTATTATTATCACCTCATCTGACAAAAATGAATCGCTAATTACTGTTTGAGGCTTAATTACATAACAGACTTTTGACCTGAAATGAACTAAACGTATATATGTATCCAAAATTAAAGCATTAACAAACTTTTAAAGTATGCATCTCGTACAAAATAGTGCAGTTATAAATTATGCCAAAACGACACAAAGAGATAAACCGCTCAAATGGACTTTAAAATTTAAGCAATAATGTATATTTTAAGGAGTGAGTTCTGAATACTACAAAAATTTACAAGAGCAATGCTATTGCTCTGCTGGTCATACAAATCTCGTTAGTAATTCATACTAATAATAATGATGATGGCAAAATTGAGCACATATGGATGAATGGATGAAGGGAAAGGACACAAATAATAAATGTAACCTCTTATAGCACAGCAGAGCATCTTGTTAAGCCAGAGGCAGGCACTGGCTACAGTAAATAATCAACCACTTATACCCACTTAACCCGTCATGCTCACATTAAACTTGCAGTTCGCATCGCATCTTCTCAACGACTTCTACAGCCACTGAAAATTATTAATATGTATCTACAATGAAAACCATACGACGACGACGACTGTTGACTATGATGCTTACATTGACGACTCTTCACTCTCAAACTAATACTATCATCATAACTTTATCCATTAGTGTTCCTAATTTGCCAACTTGCTAGCACCAAGTGGGGTCTTTTGCTACTTGTATGCTCTGACATCCGTCCATATGTCATTCATATAAAATAGTAGAGTATAAATAAGCGTCTGTGTTGTATAATAAGTCATTATATGCATGGCAAATAAAATACATCGACACAACATATCATTATTATTACGTCCTTGCGTATTATTAAAACACACAGTATATAAACGAAGCACCTTATATTTATGCAATAGGTCTACGCAATGCCATGTACATATCTATACAGTAAAGCGTGTATCATCATCAACATCATCATCACGAGAAACAGGCAGTACGAGAAGTAGTGGGTCCGGAAATTATGCCTACTTATCCAATCGTGATCACGATGAGAATTAAAGGGGTAAGCTTGGTGAATTACAGAGTGCATAGTGTTACCACCACGAAAATCATAATGATATTCTTCCTTTTTTCTAAATTGCTCAAGGCTTCTCTAACACCGTTTTTCTTTCATTCTTTCGATTCTTTTTATTTGTCTTGAAATTTTATTCCTTGTTGCCTCGTTTGAGAAATTCTCAGAGCATTGTCAAAAACTGCATTACAATGAAGTAAGGAAAGAATGAGAAACTGTTTTTTTGTTTACATTAAACTTACAGAGTAAAAAAAGAGGAATTTTCCTTAGACAGTGGTTTAAAAAATCTCCGAGTGAATAAAATGCATGCAAATGCACTTAACAATGAGAGATAATTAGGCTGAAATTAGTACCTACTTAAAGTTTGAAGAGATAAGCAATGGACAGATGTAGGTGCACACATTTGAGGAAAGCTTCATGGTGAAAGCGCATTTCCTGTACATGATTCCCCTTTTCTTTTCTTTTTGCACTCGCAAGGGTTGGATAGTGCGCAACACAAAAGATCAATTTTGATAATATGTTGGAGTAGTACAGGTTTTGGTTTCATTCGACAACAACAAAAGTATGTTCTCTCTATTGGGAAATATAACGAGTTCCTTTCCAATAGAATAAATGAACTTTTAAGTTAACTTGCATTACAAGATGTGATGTACTCGTAAATTCTTCTCCTTTTAAGCTAATAAAGCATACAACAGAGCCAAGGCAAGGGTATTACATATTTGTTCCGTTTCGTCGTCATCTCCCTGTCTTTCTTTCTATATTTTCGTCTCCTTCTAGATTTATCACAGCAGTCATATCACATATAAAATCCCATAATGTCATTAAATTCAAATGGTTCCTTACGACATACACTGGTATACAGCAGCCCCAATGTAGGTACATATCATCCAAATTATTTAGAAAAAGTTCTGCTTGAGCAGCTCATCTAAAATCTAGGGATTCTCCTCTAACTTATTTTCTGCAAGAATTAGACTTTTCTCTTCCTTCTCTTCTCAAGTAATACACCAGTCGACTAACTACATCCCTTCGGTTCAGTCATTATGAGAAAGGGGAATAAGAAAGCATACACGAATGAACCGAAAATTATATCTATCTCAGTCTAAGCATCTATACATTTCAATGTACTGTTCTCCAGTGACGATAAGCGTATACACAGTTGTTTTTGAGAGTATTATCTACCAGCTTTCTTTCTGCAGCTGTGTGTAAAGTATGAAGCATTCTGACGAGCTAAGAACAGAACGATTACCATTAGCGAAAACCGTACGGTCGAATGCTTTCTCGAGTGCATCACGTCATTTTCTGCGCGTTCACTCTCTACCCTGGCCCCTTACTACTAGGAATAAGGAAACTAACCAGAATGAATCCATCTAGATTTCTAGATATCTGGGTCCCGTTTTCATACCACCAGCAGGATGGTCGTACATTTAGTATACAACATTTCGGCTGATTGGCTACATGAATTCTGCATACAACAAGAAGTTTTAAGCTGGGAGTAGTGGGTGATTGAAAAAAACTTCATCTGTGCACTGTGGATCTTACTACACAGTATATTATTGCGAGAACGTGGGTATCCGGTGCTTCTTCCTGAATCTGAATTACATATAAATTCGTAAACTGTAGCAGTACATTCATTCTACCAGTTATATGATTTTTTGAAGACACTGAGTTACAATATGAACTATACGAATCAACTCCGGCTGAATTAAATCAAACCAGCAATTTCCATCAGACCGGCAACTCCAAGACCTGAAACCGTCAGGTTTGAGTTAACCAACCGACAAGGACGAGGAAAACCTGATGATGTTGATCAGGTTCAGGATGATGAAAATGAAAGCTGCCAGCTTGTTGTTCGCTGTACATACAGTATCAAACCCAGTTGCGTTACAAGCAAAGCATGAATGACAGAAAATATTACTCACATTTGCTCAATATTTTAGAATGCTCTTTTACAGGGAAAGTTTTCTCTTTTGCTACAAAGGTTATTACAAAGCACAAAAATAAAAACTGAATAGTACAAAATATCACATATTGCAATGGTCTTATTATTTTCTCAGGTTTGATTTTGCAAACAATTAATTCAGATTAATTAACCGAAGAAAGAGCCAATTAAAGGCAACTTAATTGTTATTGATTTCAATTTTTTTCATCCCTTGATTCCTGGTATGGCAAAGAAAAAGAAGAATTGACTGAAATAAAACACGATACACCTAAAAAAAACGATTCTAGTTTTCATACCTACACATAAAAAATATGCAGCTCCCCAAAATTATGCCATTGTAAAAAATATTCTGAGAAAATACCGCTCCGTTAAGATCATCAACGTTTTCATACAAGAGCACGCACAGAGCTCACATCATGAAGCGATGCCGTAACATGGTAAGCTAAACTAGCAATGTGTTTTACCGAGCAAGCACTTACAACAGGAAAAGCGTCCTTGCCTCTGCTTTTGACAAGCGCCCTAAGTTTCATCATCAAAATTTTCTAGCCGATCAAGCACACATATTATGGAAAGAGAGGAGAAGGATGTGATGACGATGGCGTATACATTTTATTTACTATTTCAACAACATGGCAGTGTGATGTCATGATGTAGCTGACTTTCTACCAGAAAAATGTTTTCCCCTTTTTTGGATTTTCTCCTCAAAGGTTTTAAACAAAATAGTACACGAATACTAGTTTATATAGTTGTATAACAACTTCATCCTATGCTTCCTACTTCTGTTACCACTTCCTACCACTAAAAACAAAACCAACAGAAGAAATAATATAGAAGTTCACAGCGAATGTTACCGTCATAATCTAGCTCAGGATGATCATGCTATATAAAAGCTATTGAAGTAAGAAAAATATTGCAATAGAATGAAAATGAACAAAAAGTTTTCGTTGTAATTTAACTTTCCACGTGGCAAAACCAGATGTTTTGTAGATTTCCGTTTCTCTTAAAAAACCTCAACCAACAACAACAAAGTAAAAATGCAATAAATGCTTTATAATACACAATCTCAAACTTTGGCGATGTATTTTACGCTGTTCTAGATTTTAATATATTTACACCAGTGTTGCTTTGTATTACAAACACAACTACGCAGTAAAATAGAGAAAAGGGAAAGCGTCATTGTTCATCTTCCGTCTGGTCAATCAATATACGTCCAGATACCTTACTATATGGAACTGCGAGAAACGAAAGAATGTCAAAAGGAAACAGAGGAAATTTGACATCTCAAAAACAGAAATCCTAGAAAAAATTCTATTTATGTGGTTTTTTATGCACTGTTTCGAAGTAAAACAATACCCATTTAAGAAACAGCAACACCAACACACCCACAGTTACTAACCCTGTACAAACCCGTGGCGTGAATTTTTGAATGTATATTGCTCTAAACATTCCTACAAATGTTCTCTTTCTTTTTCAGTAATAATTGAAAAGTCTGAAAATTCCCTTTAAAACGAGTACTTTAATGAGCAAAGTTCTCGTTGTATTTACAAAAATATTTTTCCATAATGAAACTGCGCTTACGCCAAAAAAATGTAGATAAAAATCAATAGGCAAACTCGCAGGCTTTCAATGTACAAAAAGCGAAAAAGTTTCTGATAAAAATCAGCAAAATCGAACGTGCCCGTCCTGACAAAAAAAAACTTTGAGTAATGTTTACCGTTATTGTTGTAACGTCAAAAAAGCAGTTCCACAATGAAAAGGGCTTCGTATAAACTCGCATTAATGGACAGCTTCTTTGTTGTTATCCCGAATTGGACATATGTATAAAATGGAGGATGCTAATGATATTCCCAACAATGGCATGTTGTGAGTAATAGTGGTTATTGCAAGGCAAGAGGCAATCCTTTTAAATGAAAATAGTAATCAACTCTTCGAGTGGACTTATGATGCACTCAACTCATATTATCATCATCAGCACATAATCACCATGTTGCTGTATGGTGCGCGATGTTCAGTTCTGGGGCAACATGAAACAATCCATTTCTCTTTCCTCTCTCTCTCTCTCTCTTTGTCAAGTCGTTGCTCTACACGGAGGGATACTTTTAAAACTGCAAAAAAATTGAGTAGTAGGTAATCGCAGTAAAAAATCACGGGAGGACGATGGTGCTGATAATGGTAATGCACTGTGTACATAAAAAGCTACGCGCAACATAGCATTTTATTATTAGCCTCACGATAATGTCATATTGAGCTGCAGTCAAAAGAATGCACAACAGAGATCTCATAACAGTGTCCCATTACTATTATTATTATTTGTTTGAATGGGTGAATGAATGAGAGCGTATTTATGTACTCTTGTGTACAGATGCAAATGTCAAACATGATTGAGATGCTTAAGTGATTACGAAAGGGAGCCGACCAAACTGAATGACAGAGAGAGAGAGAGAACGAGTGAAAGAAAAGAGCTTCAGCCAATATAAAATATAAGTATTGTGCATTTAAGATAGCTTAAAAATAAGCAGAGAATGTAAAAAGATTTTATCGGAGATGAAAAATTGTCAGAGTGTGCCTTCTGTTCTCTCTTCTGTCCCATTTTAGGATTTTTATATTGATCCACATTTAATACAGATCTACTGTGGCTTCAGTCCATTTAGTTGTTGTACGGCATATGTATGTGAATTAAAATAAACAGACAATGGCATGAATTTGTACACAAAATTGCACGATTTTTTTGTTAGAAAATCTCTTTTCTATCTTATGCGTATATTAATGAGCAATAACGAGTCATTTTGTCTTTTTAAAAGTGATAGTAACTTTGTGAATGAGTTTGATATATTACTTAATATTGTGATAGCTTCGTTTATAAATGAATGTCTTTGATGAGTGTAGAAGATAAATGGATTGACAAAGTTTGGTAAAACAACTGCATCGCAAGCTGCACAATAGTGCAAGCTATGAAACCGAGAACGACGACTTGCCTTGAGGGTCGAGTGACTAGAGTCAAGAGACATTAACCCACACAATCATACTTTCACAATGATTTACTTCGCCTACACAGTTGCAGTTTTGTCCATTTCCCTCCAATGATCACTCCCTGTAATAATAATGCTTATGAAGTGAAGGTGTTGTGTGTTAGTGACATTATGCGATTCTATCACCATCATCTTCGTCATGATTGTCTGGTTATGAAGGGACAAGGTGGGTTTACAATCTCTTATCAGGTCACTATCATGACAGCTGCTACTGTCATTCTGCCTGCATCAGTCCCATGAATCCACCACTTCGTGCTCTCCAAACGAAATGCTCTGTTACCTTTTACCGTTCTTTATAATATAGTGCGTTATTATTGATAAAATCATCAACAACAACATCAACGCAATGCACCCCAAACATTTCTATACGATACAATACTAAACTATATTTATATGAAATATATTACGTATACATATGCCAATTGTCACATTTTAGATTTCTTTCTCGACTAACAATGGAAAGTATATTATTTCTCATTGAATTTCATTATCTTCCCCTTGACAAGCATCAGAAAAGTTATCAGCAGATGACTTGAGTATATTATATTGTGTTACAAGCCAGATTCTCAATCTTCTCTTTTTCTCGACAAGATTCATTTCCAAATAAAATTAAATGATTTTGATCTGTCTCTAAACCAACTCGAGATCTCTTGTCTATAATGCGGAAAACAGATAAGTTTCACCATTTTTATTATCATTCCATCACTATTTTATAGCGTATATCTATCCATCTATAACTTACTCTTCATTTCACTTTCCTTTGTGCTTCAACGGCTCTGCTTGAGTATACATAAATGTATTATTTTTTCTTTTTAAGACAAAAGAAAAACTCACGGTATTCAACTCTGTTTCTCAATTTCACAGAAAGATTTTCAAGGAATTGTTCATTTCTCATTATTTTTCATAGATTAAATTCACTGAATAGGTAATCTATTCGTTTGCTTGCTGCCTCCATTTCATTTCAACATCGGTATAGTATTTCCCATTCTCATGAGAAAATGCAGCACTACAGCTATTCTGGTGACTGACTGAGTGTGTTATAGAGTCAGGACAAAAAAAATCATCATTTACATTTACAATTCCATCCAATCCCATGGCAGAGAAAATGAGAGAGAAAGGGAGAAGAAGGGGAATTCCCTCATTTCAATTTAAAATTTGACGGTGACTATGATTATATTTGCTTAAGGAAGAAAATGGTCGGCTCTCTCGTGCCCGCTGTAATAACTGTATATAAGAAGAACTGCATGGAACATTGTTTGAGCAGGCAGGAGTGCGTCTAGTCAGCACATCCATATATTTTTCATATTACCATGTTATAAGCAGAATGACTACGAGTGAATAGACTTTAATTTCCTCTTCTTCACGAGTTTTTGACTGCATGTGCTTACTAGAGGCAAAACTGCATTGGGTAATATATTCAGTATGCTTATTCACTGCGTATTATTGTTTCTTCTATGAATAAAACTACTGCGCTGCTCTTTACAGCCCCCGACGAACGGATAACGTGTCACTGCAAACACAATCAGTGATCAGTTAGTGGGGATAAGTGGGATTTTAGATCTATCGGTATGGCACACTACAACACTACATCACTACAAGCCTGAACATTGATTCCAAAGAAATTCAATTTTTGAGATGTCGTGCGTTTTATGAAGCTATATATTCGAACGGTGGAATGTTGTAGATACAATGACAATTATGAAAATGCTGCGCGTTTCAACAACCTATACAATTGTTACCTTTTTTATTTTGTATCCGATTTCAGTAAGAATGAAACCCCTTATGTGAGAATCACTCGGTCTTTTGATGCGAGAGTTACTTTTTTGTAATACTAGTTTATCATCTTGTTATACAGAGCAATTTTCCGAGATGGTTGCTCCGTTGCTCCCTACAGTTAAATCACGCACGAATTTCATGTCAATTGTCTTGATTCTCCATATCCTCTAAAAATGCTCACAGATCAAAGAAATACGCAAAAAGCAGCCGAGTTTGAACATGAAGATAATATGCTACATGAATTGATACATAAAGCTGTAAACTGTATAGGTACTGATTTTGTTACTGTAACAAACGCAATCCATCCAATGCCTGTACATAATTTCTGCTCGTAAACTCACGATCTGTTTTGAAGTCATTAAAATATTGGTGCTACAAATTATTGACTTCTACTGCTATCCAAACGAGCACCTCATTATATAGCCATCATGACTTTTGCGTGACCATTCAAAGAGTTTTTCACTAGAAATAACATGCATATAATATCAAATTGTACCATTTTAAAAGTGAAACATGAAAAATTGTGTAATACATCTTGATAGTGATCTCTCAATTACAAATTTATAATATTTAGACTGCATGATTTTACAGGTGGAAGAATTGTCAGTCAGTATGGTGTATATAAAATAGGAATTTAGCGCTACGAATAGTGTATAGTCTGTTAACGTAGAACTCATTAGAAAGGAGAGATGCTGTGTTAGTGTTTTTGGCAAGTGTCATCATCATTTGGGCCTTCTTTGTATATGCTCATGCGGTGGAGTACATTGATGCTCAGTTAGAGAAGCGCAATCATTATAGGCGGCTAAACTTCAAGGGAAAACGAGGGAATGAGAAGAAGGCCCAAAGGGGAAAGCACCGTCCGTGAAACCGGTAACAAGTTTTATCCTCTTGCACTCTGTTTGTAGTACTGGCATCACTGAAAGTGAGTTTATTCCAAGTCAGACGTCCAAGCCTTTGTGATTGTGCATACTACAATATGTACATGGATTCATATAAATGTGCATACACCTCGAAGACGATCTCTATGAGATGATGACACACAATGAGTGTGTGTTTACGTTTCGCCTAACTAAAACTAAGCTGGATACAAAAACCTATATTATATTCGGCAGTTTTATTGTATAACCCAAAGTACTAGTGAATGGACGGAATATTGCATAAAAAATAGAAACAAGTAGTGCGATTTGTGATTCGACCTTAGATTCGGGAGTTTTCGGGTAACAGGGAGATTTTATTTAATAGGGTTTTCTACTGAATATATTTTATAAAGGAATAAGCGAGAAAAGAGGAACGGGAAGGAGAGGGACAGGGAGAAAGAAAGAGAAACGTAATATTGATGGTGGTGATGATGATACATGCACAGTGGTATAAGGAGAAGAATATACACAACATTTATAGTGGTGTGGAAAGAAGAGCTCGGCAAAAGCGACTGTCGGCAAAAGATCAAAGGCGGTGCCTCTGGTCTCAGGCGTCCCAATCTGATTTGCTACAACTCCGGCGCGTGCCCCTATATAGATGAGAATGAAACATCAGAAGCGAAGTATACAGAGAGGGAGAAAGGAATTTTTATTCTTTCAACTTTCCTCAAACACAACTCATACATCCGCTTATACTCCTACTTGTTTCCTACTTGAGTTCTTTCATCAACAACCGAAAGAGTAAAAAGGGATGCACGTAAAATGTTATGAATGCACATTTCTAAATCATTTACAATAAAATTTATACAATGCAAAGAAACGGCGAGGTCGAAAGAAAAAAACACGGTCAACATTTTATAATCAACAGTTGCCTTTATAGTGCTCAACTATAAACTCACACTGTAATGCTATTGTATATTGCAATAATTCCACTATGCATAAACTTTCGATGCATCCTGGCAAATGCAAGTTTTCACTTTGTATTAATCAAATACATAAAGTTGGATGCCAGTAGCAAGGCGTGAATAGTTTATAATTTTTCTAAGACAGTCATGTTTTCAATGAAATCCCAGTTCTCCCCAGGGAAATTCTAGTATTTTTTTTCTCCGCATTTGCAGCAAAGATTTTGGAGAATATTCATTTTTCACTTTTTCACTGCTTGTCAACGTTATATCAGAATGCTTGCGCAAATGTGCATTATATATTATGTGTTTGTATAAATTTGGAGTATTTACTTTAAAGCTTTTTCCGAGAAAAGATATTCATATTTCTAAAGATGTTGGCGGAGACGCCTAAAAGGAAACTAGCTAGGGAAATTAGCCTGATTGCACGGAAACATTTCGTGTGTATTCATTCATCCAGTTTTTCTCATTCGTTTTTTCTTTCTCTCTTCGAGGCAATAAAAGGAATGAATCACTCGATTTTTAAATATGAAAACCTAGCAAATTGTAAATGCAAGCAGGAGAATTCAATTTCTTTAAAAATGAGGAGAAAGGAAAAGTAGATGATGACTTGTAAATATTTACACTTTCATTCAGAGCTTTGTCGTACCCAAGATATTATTATAAAAATGCTTGATTCTAATTTACACATCTCTGAAAGGGGCGGAAAAAGTTTGCCGAAACACTCGAAAAAATGAAGAAAGAGGTAAAAAGTCCTTTCAAAAATATACAAGCATAACAGGGTGCTTAAGAGAAGTACTGATCAAGAAAGTTGAACTTTTCTACGCCCAAAGGGATATGGCATGGCATACCAACCACCAAGTCAAAAGTCATACTATATAATAATATGCATAATATATTATTAGATATCCGTAAACTTTTTAGTGAGCAATACCAAAAGGGAATAAAGTAGTAAATAAAATATAGTCCAGCTTTTCTACCAGCATCAGCAAAAGTCAGTCAAGAAGAGAGACCAAGCAATTTAGCGGAACGCTTTCATTGCCTGTGGCCACTTGCTTTCCTCCTTGATCAAAAACTCAAATGTAAACTTGGAGCCCAAAACTTTTTAAAGGAAAAGTTTACTTAACAAGACAAAAGCCCCTTCTCGAAGGTGATATGATGGTGGTGGGGTGGAAGTAGAAAGTCACTCTGTCGGTACATTATAACCGCAAATAATGTATAGGTATGCGCATATATATACCTCCTCTAAAAAGGTAATTGCAGAGGACTACGCGAAACTTTTTTGTGCTTCCCTCCTTTCTTGTTGTGTGAAAAATTTACAGGTAATGAAGCGTGGATAATCGTTTATCAACGCTTCTCGATTATTTGCTACTGGACATACAAAACATACTCACGAACTTGGTTCTTTTGGTAGGTATATTTGTAAAACCGCACAGAAGGCAATAATGGTGTGACGTGCTTCACGCAAAAGCAGAAAAAATTTACGTTGAAAATTTTGGAAAGCTTGCACAACACAAGCTTACCACAATAGTGAAATATTATGCATTTTGAAATTATTGTTATTACTTTTACCCAGTATTTTTTGTTGTGTGAGGTTTGGTGCATGCAAAACGTATAGCTGCAGAAACAAATTTGTAATATTATGTACTTGAATAGACTCAACATGTTTATCACGCACAACAACACCCACATGGTATTGAAACGCATAAATGAGCCCTGAATTTATATTATTTTTCGAAGAAATACTGGGTTTAGTTTTTTGTCTGTGTCCCAAGACTGCTACATCTAAAGAAAATGAGACAGAAAGCGTAAGTACACGTAGCAGCTTTCGCTGTCCTCACCTCTGAATTAACTTTGGAAGAAGTAGCACTTATTTTTTCAGCTCACTGAACATGAAAGAGGAGCATAAGTAAACACGCATCTTCTTAAAGGATTTGAATATACAGAAAATCCTCCTACTTTGTTCCGTTTGCAGAATTTTGAAAGACAAATTTTCATGTCAAAAACAGGAACAAAAAATATAGTAAATTTTGTGTAATAATAAATGTATACACACCGACATTCCTATCGCTCTGCATTATCCACACTTTATGTTTATTTATGTACAAAAAGTAGTATATAAAAGCTTGTTATGCGATGTTGTGACAAGTCGATGTGGAGAAAGAAACATGACAAGATCACAATTCCAGGGTCATGCCTTTTCTTTTTTGATTTCGAGAGAGGAGTAGGTTCATTCAAGCCTATTTGCAATGCAACATTCATTTCATATTTCACACTTGACAGTTCACACAAAGTTATTCACGGCACCCTATTGTCAGTGAAAAAGACAACTTATGCTTCTCAAGTTATTTTACGAGGAGATCCACACAGATAATATGCATCCACATTCAACGTCATCCCAAACGAGGGAAAGATGAAGCACCATTTTACATAGTTGAGTATATTTACTTATTTTTATAAAAAAAATAGCATGTCGTAATTCGGTGTATGTGCATGGAGAAGTACAGAAGTTTGGAGAGGGAGAAAAGGATGAAACGGGTGGTTTCATGTCGTTCTGTCGTCGTCCCTATAAAATATTTGTTATAATATATTATACAGATAAGCAGGGAACAAATACAAGTTAGTCGTGTGGATCTCTTTGACCAATGTGCATCCATGCTAGAAGTATAAAGATCATAGACTAAATTCAAAAGCAGTCCACGCTGTGTTAGTAGAAACTGAATGATGGGCTGCCCTAGTGGAACAGAAATGAAATATCATAACCATCAAATCGCTCCAAACGGCAGTGCAGACGAAGGGGAGAAAGTTGGATGGACGACAACGCAACGCGCATTATGAACATTCTTACTTCACACACATAACCGAAAATAAGCTACATTCTCAGTTCTGCTGCTTTCTTTATTAGCTTTGTACAATGTACAAGCTTCGTGGTGTCAAAATATAAATCTATGTAAGACGATGCTATAAGTTTGATATACTAGCGTAATCATTACTCATGTATTTTCTCTTTTCTTACGGATTTAGTGCTTCTTGCCAAAAATTAATATTGGGCCGCATTCGTAAATGTCGAGAAAGGGATGCCGAAATGGCTATGATGTGTTCCGAGCAAATATTTTAAGTCTTTAAAGAAGTATGATTTATCAAGTTTGTAGCAAGTATGTACAATGCAAAGTGCAACACTGTTTATAGTGGCCGTCTTATATTGCTAGAAAACCGCTAGTTTCACCAGATGGTATGTTCATCTCCGTATTTCTACTTGCTCCGTTTTATTTTATTTTATATGAAAAGAAGAGGTTTTATTGGATTGCAAAAAGGAAGGAGAAATCCAAGAGCCGCAACTACTACACCAGCGAGCAATATAACGAGAAAGAAAGACAGCGAGAAGCTGAGCGCGTTGTCTGTAACTGTAAGCGTCCGTTTTCTGCTTTCATTGAAAAGGGGATGGGAAATGGACTTCGGTAAACTTCAAAGGTTGCCATGTCAACCATATCCACATTAAACTTGCCAAATAGCTTCATTTCATCGAACACAACACAACAGCTGAATGAGTGTGTGTTTCCTCAACTTTCAACAAATACCAATGTTGATGATATGGTAAAATATGTGCATAACCTTAGAAAAAGAAGAAGAGAAACACAAACTCGTCGCCGTCGACATCGTTTTATACAGCCCTGTGCATATACACATCTTATGTGCTGTTTCGTGGAGAGAGAGCTTTACGAAGAATGTCAGTAAGATGATGATAATAATGATGATGATGCTATGTAGTTCTGTAGCGTGTAAAATGTATGCATCACATGAAGCAATCCCAAAGGAGCATATAAAACATTCCCGAAAGAAATCATTCCTGACGCGAACTTATTATTCAAGAAAGCCTATTTCTATTCCTACATGCTGCTTGTTACAACCCAAAAAATAAAATGTTCGGAAACTCTGAAACAAGTATAACAAACGAATACACAGATACACAGTATAATATACATGTACAACAGCTTTTATATAGCTTTGATACATACACAAGCATAAAGTCTAGAATAAAAATATTTGATCTGTTCGAAAGTATGTACAGAGTGTCTGCAAACATGAAAGAAAATTTCTTGCAGAGCAGTTTCATTATTAAAAATGTCTCCAGCTGCCTTGTTACAATTGCAACATTTCATGTAAACAATAATACTCATATAAGTCAAGTCAGGCATAAAACAAATTCCTGGACTACACGATGAACGGCTGCGTAAAGAGGGGACCAATTTTATACATAAACTAATGCATACCTTTACATTCTGTTTATCTAGCTATCTCTCATTACTTTTTCCGCCTAAGTTTTTAAAGTTATATGCGTGTAAGTGTCTGTCAAAAACTAATGATGATGATGATCAAATTACTCGCACAAGAAGAGCAAAAAGTGTACTGGTGATGTTGTAAAATCAAAAAAAGAGAAAACGTTTGTCAGATTTTTGCTGAAACTGATTAAAAAGCCAATAAATCCTTACGTTTAGACAGATGACTAAGGCCAGCTGAGAAAATGACAAATGCTAGGCGTCCCAAAAATTACACCGGCTCTTTCTTAACACGCACCAAACCTGGTAGTGTCAAAAGGTCAAGATTGACAGACATTTGTATGAATGTTATCACAACTGAATGTGTTATTTTTCATTATTTTATACACCACACTTTATCACACCTACTCTACTCATCTCTTTTCCCTTTCTTTCCCTCTTGTTCTACACGACAAGCAAGACCTTTTAAGTGTAAATGCAATTTTATCATTTTACCCTGCTTTAAACGAACAGGAATCTTGGCAGTTTTGAGATAGATAACGCGTAAATACTCTACTATACACGTTTTCCACCATGTAGCATTGCTACAAAAATTCAGCAGCATTTAAGAAATATTAATGTCATACAGATAATCATGTAATCATGACACACACCTATTATTCCTCCATGATATAAACTTACTGCTGCATTAACTTACCCCTTCACTACCTGCACGAATCACCAACATCATCATCATCACTCTGCACCCTGTGATTTGGCGACTCATGCTGTCAAGATATCATGGACCTTGTATAAATCATTTTTGCCATGTTTGCTACTACCATGTCTACTGCGTTGTTGCTTGTTTAGCTGATATATCGCCATTTTCTAACAGTTTTGTCATTTATTCAAGTTCTCTAATTTATATACTTCCAAGCAAACACGTACAAATTTCTTCTTTGATAAAATGTAGGGGTAAAAGTGATAATCTCGTAATTCAAACTACTCCATAAAAATGTAAGCTGTGTCCGTCATCAACAGAAGTAAAACACAATAGAAGCTTACAAATTAACCTGCCCAAACTCGTAGTCAAAATAAACTAATGAAAACCGGTGAACGTGTTCTATACATACTCTAGCTACTTGTTCAAGTGTTTTGAAATTACAAGTGTGCATAGCGTCAGCAAACATTTTTTCTCCTTTTAGTACCTTCTTAGCGATAATTTTTCTGCTAAAAGGTGATAGGTCTTAATTTTTACTCAGGAAGCAACTCATCAAGATGTACATAAAGGTTTTGTACTCAGATAAACCGATGATGATGATGATGACGATGAGACGAGCAGCGAATATGTCAGCAGTAGCTCTACTAAAATGCCTGTGTACATAAAACGTTCATGCAACAGAACAACATAACGTTATTGCTGGGATAGTGCATACAATTTGTCCACATTTAGGAATACGACTTCACAGCTTGAAGAAACCACAAGAACTCTATCCGTCTAGTAGTGTTGATATGTGATGACGACTACAATGTCCACAAAAAATGAAGTAATGAAGAGATTACGGAATACAAATAGGCATTTTAAAGAAGCTATAATAATGTGAGCATACAGGGCTCAAGTAACCTGTTATCCTAAAAAGTTGTCAGCATTATCATCGCCAACAATAAAACCATTTTCTCTGGCTGTAGAAATGCGTGGAATATATTCAAACAGAAGACGTATGTGTCTGCATCGCCGTATGAAAGCAAAAGACAGTCATTAAACCTGTCTCTTTCCTCTCTCTCTCTTTCTCCTTCTCGGAGTTATCTCAATCTAAACCCTTAAGTACCATTAAAAAGCTATTTTATTTGCACAGTTCTGCATAAGGAGGGGATAAAAAGTGGTAGTGACTGTCGTGTCGTGGTGAAGAGTGTATACATACATGCATCATCATAGACTATCGACACACACACACTCACACACCGTTTTGTTTTAATGACCACTGGCACATGTCTATCTAGAAAGAATGATGTTTCCTGCCGTGAATAAATGAAGCACTACTAAAGTATATGGTTACACACGTGCTTTACTGCTACTTGGTTTCTTTTCCTATTCTTCAGAGAAACTGCTGGGAACAAAATGACATGTTCAATGGGTCCACAAATTTGAGAAGCGTCCAGTAACTAAACATTTTTCAGCTGGATTTCTCTTCGTAGAAAAAAAAACATTTAATGTGGTTCTGGAGGGAGCGCATATAAAACACATGATTACCAAATAACGATCATTATTTAGAGGGCGAAATGGGCATTTTCATTAAAAGCTCCATTCACTGGAGACAAATGCATGCATGTATTCTAAAAAGTAAAAGTATGTTCTCATTCGCGATCAGTATATAAATGTCATAATAATCATTACTGCTTTCTATTTTTCAATGTCCTCAATGTAAAGATATTGTCTGATTTAGAAATAGGAAAGATTCATTCAGCCATTTTGAATTTAAAGTTTTATGCGTAAAGTTGTATGGGAGCATAAAAAAGAAGATGTTTTGCTCTACCAGTAGCATCCAGTTGTAAAACTCCTCGACTTGTTTATCCACTTTTATGCTTGTATGGACTTTAATAGCCATTAGCGTTTATAATCTTCTCGTAGATGAGAGGGAGCTTGTGAGGGAGTAGAAGGAGGAAACCACCCAAAATAATTACAACAGGAATAACACGGTTGACGATCTCAAAAATAAAAGGAAGGAGTGTAAAAAGAGGAACATGACAAAACTCTGAGGAGATAATAGTCATAAAAAATACACGCACTCACTACTCCTTCCTTCACTCACTGTTGACTCTAATGGTAGAATGGCAATATTAGAAACGAAACTGACCAGAAGAACACTGGGTGAATACGATGATGATAGGGTGGTGAATGACCGATTCTTATCTTAATTGCACATTACTTAAACTCCCTCTCGCCATACAATGATATCAGGAGAAATGTAACCCCCTAAATTTCTCTATTCACCGAATAATTGTTTTTCCTTTTGTACTTTTCCTTATCCTGCAATCTGATTGAGAGTTGTACACAAAAACTTAATAACATAAAAACTCCTTTACTTTCTTGGAAAAATGACACAGTGCACTCCCCATTGTATATTTTGTCATTTTTGTATAAAACTTCATATTATTGTTTTCTTTGCTGAATGAAGATTGTCTTTGAACAGAAATTAAAACAAGTTGTCCTTTGACTGTGAGCTGAAATGGTAGATGTGTGAAGACTGCTGTACTTATGATAATATTCCGAGTGTTGCAGTGTCTAAATACTGCATCCCACGAAGTAATACAATGTGCCAATACGCAAAGACGTGAAGATGCAAAACCTTCACTATTGCGAGTGAATGTATTATATTATTATTATACACCTACCATTTTGACTCTGAGGCAGTAGACAAGTATGACAAATAATGTATAATAATATTGTTATTTTGTATGTATAGATGATACATAAACTTCACGAAAGACATAAGCCAAAAGGTGATAAGCAAGTGGTGTGACATATGTATTTATTACATCGTTTACAGCAACAGTGCAACCCTTTCGTAAACATTTCACCTCGAAAGTCATTCATCCTGGTTAACTCGTTTTCTCTCTTTCAAGCATTTTTACGACTGCTTATATGATACCTATACGATGATACAACATACAACCCTAGAGACAGGCTAGACGTGAGAAGCAAA
Organism: Willowsia nigromaculata; assembly: GCA_034700605.1. NCBI lineage: Eukaryota > Metazoa > Arthropoda > Collembola > Entomobryomorpha > Entomobryidae > Willowsia > Willowsia nigromaculata. The sequence goes on along the minus strand of JAQIXX010000271.1, from coordinate 23,278 downwards.
TCCGAAAAGAAGGAACCTCCACAGTGCGAGTGCGACATGACTCTAAAAAGTCAAAGTCTATAGCCAAACCCAATGAAAATGATGATAATGTGCTATATAATATTGTTTAGGTAGGTCGTTCGGGATCGGTTTCTAGAATTTTTCGCCTTTTAATTGCTTTTATGTGACATTTTTATCGGAAATTATGACTCTCGTTTAGAGTCATTATCGTATTTTCCAAAAAGACACCGTTTTTACAAACAACAACAGAGCCGGAGTGAGAGACAGAGCGAACAACCACAAATCGTTTAAAAAAAGTTTCCCTCGAAAGAAGAGACTGTAATACGGTTTTATATTATACAACAAAATGCGATACATTATGTGGCTTGCTTTACGACACCGAATTGCTTATTTTGTTACTTTAGTGCTCTTCATGCTACCTCTCCTATCACTTGATCCGCTTGTGTGTGTACCTCCGTTGTTGTTGTTTCCAATTTCCATCAACATTTTAAAGTTTATTACGCAGCTCCTTTTTTCTCTTTTAAACATCCCTCAAGGGAGATATTTCTTGCTTCTGGTCTATCATAAGTTTTACTTCTTGTGAACCCTTCCCTTCTTTTAGTTTCCAACAGCTATAAGGAGATGATATTTAAAGTTTGAACGAAGCAGGAAACTTTAGTTCTATATTACCTCGAATTACTTTGGCAGCTCGTTCCAGGAAAAAAGAAACTACTTGCTTCAAATGTTTTCTCAAAAAAAGTACGTATCACCTAGAGAAGGAGAAGTTTGAAAGAGCAACAGGCAGGCGATTTGATACGGTACTAAATACGTACGATGATGAAGTTAATAAGAAAGTGGGAAAATCGGAGAGCTTCCTAAAAAGAAATTATGTCTTTTGAATGTAAACGGCTGGTTCTGCTAAAGTTTTAATGTTTACTATGCTTCTGCTTCACTCGCTCTTTCAACTATGACGAGGCATGGGTATGAGTTGTTCTTGAATGCTTATAGTTGGCTTGTCTTTTTAAACTTTTTTTTTTGTTTCGTGTAGTAATGGTGGTGCTTGGTGAGAATTGATCTAACGAGATAAAAACATTACATCTAGCGCTGCAAGAGACTTTACTTTATAATTTAGACATTAAAGCTATCGTAAATTTAATTGGAAATTTTATGGATGCAATAAAAAGAAAGGTACAAGTTACTTTTCAGCCACATCTACCATCTACTAGCCAAACAACCAAAACGACGACGATCACGATGATGATGACAAGAATGGATTGATAAAAATGTGCACTGTGTACGACAAAATGATGTTCCATGTTAACTTTTTAATGCGCTAGTTATCTCTTTACGCTGAGAAATCAAACTTTTGTTTGGAATCATGTATTCATTCGTCAAAACGTAAACTTTTTTGGTTGGATTTATGTTGTGCACGTTTCAAAATTGCCCTTTTCTTGGCCGTGTATCAATGATGCTTCGGAAATGTCATTTTTGTTATTGTAAAACTTCAGATTCCATTGCAATTAGTAAGATGCATTTTTGGCACATACAAGTTGCAAAAGGAAGGAATGCTCCCAACTCCAGACAAAGACACTTGTTCTCGGTTTATAGACAGAGATCCAATACGTCTATGTAACGTGAATACTGTTTTGAGGCAATGTTGTACCATATATTCTACCTGATTCAGTTTCAATTTCAACCCTCCTTTCATTTTCACTTGCCATACAATTCTTATTCTTTTATTGATTTCCTTTTTTGTTCCAGGATGAGTCAGGTGAATCTATTCACTAAACTCTGAGTGTTCATTTTTCCATGCATGCCCCTCGAATCACACCATCACCAACCACCTAGCCGTAGTCATTTATTTATTGCCTTTTTTATTGCTCTATTATTGTATTCGTTCTACTTCTAGCAGCACCTTCCGTTTTGTTCCGATCTGTTTTTAACATTTAAAAATGTAGGTAAAACACTCAAGATTGCTGCATAGGTTACAACTACTGAAAGCGAGATGGGATAAATGATATTATGTGAAATAGGTAATAAGTTACACTTTGCTCATTGCCAGAATCATAAAAACCACGCATAACCCTTAGCATAATGGGCATGGCATGGTCATTGCGCTGTCATTACATAAATTTGCACACCTACATACAACCTCCTCATAAAATTTATCTGTGCACAAGTGGATGGATATTATCATTATGCATATATACCGATTGCTTTACATCTCGAGAAAGAAATCAGACCGTTTACTGGTTTTGCATAAGTACATATAATATTTCTTGATTAGCTATTCAACACCGCAGGCGAGAATCACAAAAGAAACAAAGACCATCCGATGCAAATTCGTCTATAAAAAGCAAAACATATACTCATGAAAACTACTTACAGCAGAGTCGAGAACAATCAAGATTTTCTGTGCTTGCTTGTTCCTGACGGTATATTAACATAAAGACGAGGAGGCGAGCAATTCGTCTCTTGGAAGCAATATCGTAGAATAAACAATAAACGAAATCGTCATTAAGACTGTCGCAGTGGAGTCAAGAGAATGAGATCAGATAACGAAGTAAATTACACAGGCACAAAACGAAACACCACCACTAACACCACAAAAAGGTGAGCATGTGCATTTAGATATACCTACAAGGGAATCGAGGTATCTTTCGATAAACATGTCTACATGCATTTTTATGCGTGCATATCTTTGTACATTTTTATGTAAGGAGGTGCTGGTAGAGTGGCACTGGCAGAAGCAGAATGGCCTTCGTCTTTTCCTCTTTTCCCTTCCACAAGAAAACTTTGCCACTAAAGTTTATGATACGGCGTGTACCAGATTATCTCTTTTTCCTTCTAGTGTAATAAAGGGCGACACTAACTGCCGATTCAGGTCCACTTTAGCTCGTTATAGAGCAGTTTAAAATGTGTAAATGAGCATTAGAGAGACATGCATGTCTTTATACATGGGCTTTTTATGGGAACCCATACCCAAGATTGCTAAGAAATGAGCCTGTTTATTCAACATTTTTCGAATAAAATGTCAACGTTCATATGAAACACAAACATAAGCAAAAAGATTCTTGCGGTAGTGTGAATTAACTCTCAAATTTTTTGTACAACATCAGGGAAATGTTTCTGTAACTGCTAGCTCACGGCAACTTTAAAGCTTGTGAAAGATCTAGTACATAGTTTACTCAGAGGGAGAGACACTTCTGAAGAGATGTGAGTTTAAGCGATCCTCCTCGTCGTAATACAATGAATGAAGGAAAGCAAGGTCTTAAAATCAAACGACAATGCAATTCCCATAAAATTCCTCGTCTCCTTGTTCTTCATTCACTAGCACTACTAGCATAACAGTTGGTCCAACATGGTAACTTGAGTATGATAAAAAGGAATGTATGCGCATTTACCACCTCGTCATCATGATCGTCACCCCACGATTTCATGAATTAAACTTTTTCATTAATGTGGAAAGCGAACTAAAGTTTTTTGTATGAATATATATGCTGCATGGAGAGAGCTTGATATTGTTGGTTCATGCACATTTGGCAGAGAAGAATATGCTAAAGGATGACAATGCAACTTTATCCGCTGGAATATGGACTTTCAATTACCTTATAATATTATTCTTCAGGTACATAGACCAAGAAAGAACTTTCTTGATGAAATTGTTTTTGAGCCTACTTATTTTACAAATAATTGTAGCAACGGTTCTAGAAGTTTTGTTTCATTGCAGGATGGATAGGAATGAGTTTAAGTTTTGATTTTATGGAAAACTCAAGTAATATTTTTTTGAGTTTTGAATCTGCATAATGTTATTTCATTGCCTTACAAATTATTCATAACTGCATTTTTGACTGGTGTACTTAATCCGTGTGGGGAACAATGCATTTTCATCCATTCAAAAATGTTTTGATAGTCTACATGCATGCACTGCACCAACATCCCTCTTACTGGTGAGTAAAATAGAGAGAGAGAGAGCAAAAAACGCATTCCATTTTATTAGAAAAAACTAATTTATGCTGAGCATGTCCTACTGGGTACTACGCATCCTTTTGTCATATTATAATCATAATAGAAAAGCGAAAAAGGGCCAAAGCCCATTCACTACTTTTATTCTACGAGAGGATTAGATGATGAATGAACTCAACTACTGTGGAGAACACCTTTGACTAATTTACTACCATTACTAACAAAATGATGCATCACTAGGATAATCGCCTCTGTTTTTCGTCCTACGACACAAATTTGTTTGTATTAACTCCCCCACCACTCTTTCAATCTGAAACTAATAAATACATTTTAGTAACCAATTACATCACCAATAAATAAACGATACAGCCAAATATTTAATCTATTCCAAAATAATTTATGGTATCGACCACACCATCACACTCTGAGTATTAATGTCTATTTGCTCTTTATTATCAAAAATATTAACAACAACATCAAACATATTTAGACAAGAAATGCCAGTATTTCCACTCAAAGATGTCAAAATAATTTTAGGATGTTTTCAAATCCACATAAGCTAGTGCTAGTATACAGATTATAATATTAGAATGGGATGCATCATGAATTCATTCACAACCCACAAAGCCTGAATTTGATAAAGAGCCATAAGTAAAAATAAAATGAAGAGCGTGTCATGCTCTTCTCTTTCTCATTTTGTAAAAGAGGAGTATTATTGTCCGTATTCATGCACAACGCATAATATCATATAGGGTGATCGTAACAATGAGATTATGACAGGTAATGTATGGACCTGACTGCTCTAGAATAGTTATGTGTGTGTGTAAAAGAGAGAGATATTCCTTCAATGCAAATTAGATATGATGATGATGAGGTGCTTGTTTCATACGCGTTACGTGTGGTAGTGGATAGCTATTTGGATACGGTGGTGGTGGGTTGGTTGGTTTAGAAATCTGGGCAGGTGTTTGTGTGATAAGTTGTTATAATGAAGACAGTTGATGGATCTAAACTACAAGAATTACTTAAGCGCAAGTACTGTTGCTGCCAGTGCCACACAGAACATGAAACACAGCTTGTCCAACCAGCATCATCAGAAACAGACAACAGTTCACGACAGAAACACGATTATGAAAACAATCCACTCAATATTCAAAACGCTGGACCAGCAGCATCGACAGAGACGCTTAAATGTATTATCGCTATAGCACCTTCTACTTTTCCACAAGTACCAAGCGGCAATAAAAATGGCGATATGAGTAACTAGCCAAACAGCAAATGATGATGATCATCATATACACTGACTCGTCGTTTTCACGATACCTGCTGACTGACTGCTTCAGATATGGCCTCTTTTCTGTTTCTGGTGTCTTCCATTTAAACAGACATTGTACGTGGATCAGTTGATCAGTAGCTTATGCTCATCGTCTTCGTAGGAGAGGTAAATGATAATCCATTATGGAGCTATGTAGAAAAGGAGTCAAGTCATCAAGCGAGAAATATGTATGAATGCATAAAAGAGCCCATTTATTTGCTAAACAAGTAGTCTACACACTCCATGGTGGACCCATAGGAAGTTGATGTGTGCATAAAAACGACATGTCAGGAGATATATAAGTACATATTGTTTATGATGGGTATATTTGAATATTGCTGAGTGCATTGTTGTCCCAAAACAGGTAGGCTGAAGGTAGTGGGCGAAAAAGTATAAAACCATACTAACATTTTTTTTATTCCCTCTCTCCCCGTCTCAGGTGTCTCTAGTCCTAATTTATTAAGACACGACGGACAGCATTGTGTCGACATGCACTTTGCTCGCCGAGCCCCATATCTGACAGGAGTAAACGTACAATTTTTAAAATCCTGTCCTTGTTCATCGTCTTTCTTCAAAATGATCTCCAGTCAACAAGCCTGTCATCAACCTTGTTGATTTTCAATTTACACGAATACTTTTGAGATAAATTATTTTCAAAAGATTCAAAGGTTTACTAAAGGTTTGTATGCTAAAAATGAACTAGAAACGCACTAAACAAAGGATCGTACTTTTGTACTTGTAATTTTGCAGTAGTAGGCAGTAATTACTTCATCAACGATAGAAGACCAAAAATGTATTCAAATGGAACAACAATGATACTTCCCAGCGGTAGATTGATTACTGCCCTGCTACTTACTTTGTTTCTATCATCTTCCTTGTGAGAGAAAGAAGTTTGAACTAGAGATGAAACAGAGAAAATGTATTATTGAAGGGTTCTTTACCGTTTCTTTTTAGATTAACCGTCAACCAGTTAGATGAAATAATGTGAATGCATCCCGCTGAAACATCATTTCAAATCTATTAGTTTTTACATTACAGAAAGAAGAAAACCTCTGAGACGGTTTGCTTGACGTGGATACGCCCGATCAACATGTTTTGCATACATGCGTGCAAAACGATGATGCGTTAGTTGGACAGATAGGGAATGAGTGGCGGACTTGTAGGAGGAATAATAATCAGACAGATGGAAATGCCAGGACGTCTTCAACTCGGACACACACAAACGACACCACCCAATGGGTGATTTTCAGTCAGAGCTTCATTTTTTCAATGAGTCTTGACATCCCAAGTTAACGAGTCCCAGGAAGTACCAACATATATGAAAGATGAGCAGATTTTAAACACAATAAAGAATGTATACCGAAATCGATTCCGAAGATTTACTCTTACGGGTTTCATCTGAAAACTGCCCGTACGTAAATCCTTAACACAAAAGATTTCATAAAATGACAGCAATTTTGTCATAATATAAAGAAGGATAAAGAAGGATAAAGATTGATTCATACGTACAACCCTAGAGAACACGAAAATTACAATGAGGCTCGTCACTTGACATTACCCTTTTCATCAAAACAACAGTGTTAATTAGCAACTTCCTTTCGCTTTAGAAAATCACAATTTTCGGCCAACTCTTGCATTAGTAATGCGGTTCATTCACGCTGAGAAGATGCAAATAAGAAAATACTTATCCTCTTCTTCCCTCTTATTCTCTCATTCAGTTTTGAGAAAAGTAAGCGCAAACCTGCGTTTATACATCATTCTAGTGAGCACTGACGAAACGAAGTATCAACTATGTGCCGAAATACCGAGCAAGTCATCATCGGATTTCTCACAAAAAAACTACAATCAAGAAAATAGAAAGCTTTTGTTATTGACTCCGTCAACAACAGACAGTCTCGCATTGTAAATACGTAGAGGATCCACAAGCTAATAATTTTCATTTTAGTGCACGCTGACAATAGCTCGCAACGTCTCTTTATCTCATCTTTCAAGATCATATAAAACTCTGCTCCTATTTTGCGCTTGTTACTCTCCCACACTTTATGTCTGCATGGTATAATGTATAATCATGCCTATTTTTTGTAAAGCTTGGAAAGAAAAGAAAGAGAAAAGAGATTCTTCCTCCAAATGAGCTTATTCATCGCTACTTGAACAATATGAAAGCAATAAACTTTTTACGTAGTCATTTCGTCAGCTAAACGGAGTAAGCAATTTCAGTTTTCAACTCCAGTCAAGCCAGATTATTGACAATTGTTGTGCAGATGTCAATGAATGAAAAAAATGTCATAATTTGCTTGTAGTAAACAAGAAGATAAAGGATTAAAAGTATTATGCAATTATTGTAACATTGAGAAAGTTTGTAATTCTCTTTTAATTGTTCTTCGTCAATACTTCTCCATTTTAGATACCAATTGAAGATGGATAGAGGAGTGTAGAAATGTTGCATTTTTTGTAGCATACCGAAATCTGAATCCTTCAGTATATTATATCTGTGTGGTGTGATCTTGTTTACTAGTTTCGAATTTTCCATTTCCTCTTTTCCTACGATCTGCATCTATGTCCTTTGCAATTACAAGTATGCAGTTAATGGGTTTTACTACCAAGAAAGCATTAAAATTGGGACGTGTTTTTTGAATTGCAGGATTAGTTGTTTCTGCCCTGCTGAGCTTAACACGTCACGTATGTATTTATACCTAGTTTTGAGCATGAACTACATTCGACGTAATTTATCGAGCATAACAGAATAACATGCAAAGCTATACAACTGCATTTTTTTGGTTATATCGGTTTGGTATGAAGGAAAAGTAATTAGGATGATCAGAAAGCAAGAATTCTTAACAAATCGGTTTAGATACATTATCGGTTTTATGCATTTTTTCTTGTGCAAAAACAAATAATACTCCAAGTTATTTGGTTTGTTTCATTCCAATTTTTATAAAAGAATTTATTTTGCTCTGGGAAATGTGTTTGTGCCAGAGATGGAACCGATTTCAGCATAGTAATGTAATGCGGTAAGTGGTTGACAATTTTCTAATTTTGAGTAACACGTTATGCCAGTTTTATCGCTTTTATGCTATTTCAATGTACCAAAAACGTAACGGTTCGTATGTAGGTATATAGTTATGTATTATTATTCCTAAAACTTAATCTTGCCCGTATTCATCAACAGCTCGACATTTTTCTATTGCACATGAAATCAGAGAAATTCAAAGTCATTTCCCATGTCCAACTCACTCTATCTTAGAAACTCATTTCCCCCGTTGCCTACTCCTGCCCCAAGACAAGTGCACAGTGCAAGTCTACAACAACAATTATTAGATATACAATGCATACACGTAAGGAGCAATAATATCTACATTCATAATATGCAATCACATCATTCACATCCAACAATCCAATTTACTTTGGAGAGCAGAAAATGACAGATATAGCAGGGTAGCATGTACAGCTCATTCCGCTCAGATTTCAATTTTTAAAAAATCTGGTTAGACTTGACTATGTGAACACACGTTTGCTCGAAATATTATTGTATAGTGTATTGTGTATCAGTATAGAGATATAATAATATGCATGTCAGTTTTGATGACGGTGGTGGTATGTATATTTTTTGTGAGCGTTTGTTTATACTTACGCACTTGCATGCTTGCATGTTTGCATGTGTAGAGAAACATGCACACTTTTCTTATATGCAATATGTACATACATACAAAACGTGCAACACATGTGTAAGCAAATAAGCATATTATGTCTAAGCAAACAAGAAAATGTTACAGTAGACATACTTGCATGTATACATACAAGTGGAGATATAGGCTGTCGAAAGTCAGTCTCCCTGTTGAACGTGTAAAATGTTTCCCTACTTTTCACGGAAAAATAGTTCATGGTAGGTAATAATATTCAATTCAGTCCCACTTGACTTGCTCAACCCCATCTCACCTTTCTTTCCACACGAAATATCAATCCATCTTCCTTAGATCAGAGCGTAAATATCATTCACCCAACAGCGAAAAACGCACACGGAATGGCTTATAACTTGTTTTTTCCCTTCTTCTGAACTTGACACGCACATTCTGACTAGCTGAATGATACTTCTTTTCGTTATTTAAGGTTTCACTGTATTTTTTTGTTAATTCGTCATCAGTTTAGGAGAACAAAAGAAAGAACGACAGTCGCATTCATTTGTTTAGCGTTTAGCCCATACTTGTGTAACGTGAGGTATGATATTATATAAAACACCGCACCCGCCTTATCAACGCATTTGCAGCTCTCTAATCTCAATTATAGCTAAACTGGAAGATTGAATAATATTTGAGGAAATGTCCAGAAAAAAGGGTAACAGTAACCGACTCAAATTCAGTTCTTCAATAACGGTAATAATACCTGATTTGTATCTGGAGTCTTAGCGCAATCACACTCATTGAAAACCATTGGCGGAAATAATGTAACATGCAAACAGTTGAGCTGAAAGTTTTTTCCCTCGTTGGCGATATCATTTCGTAGATTTGATTTTACTTTTTTTTTTTATTAAAAAACAAATATATCATGTCTGCGCTACGTAAATTAGCAAATGGACTGACCGGACAATGAAAGCTTACATGATTCTTACGGCAACATGTGTACCGTTTGAAAAGATCTGAACCGTGGCTTAAAAATGGGAATGTGAACTTTCCATATCACAAATTTGGAAAGGGTTCAGATTCTTGTTATACGTATGTATTTCTAAATGAAAAATTGTCAACTGTGTACTCATTTTTATATTCAGCCATGTAACTTAAGCTATATTACTTCCATTCAGAGTAAAATCATGGGTACGCATTTGTTCACATGATAAAAAATTACGCGATCCGTTACACTTGAACGAGCACTCTGTAAAAACAAGCCGAAGAGTGCCATTATGATCCTCATTTATGTAGATCATCTTTGAATCATGATCCCATGATGGAAAGCAAACTTGTCAACTTTTTGAAAAAAGAGACTGTTGTTGTGTGCCCAGCCCATACACACAAAGAGACAATAACTCTGTAAATAAGAAAAGGGGTATGATCTGTAACAGGACCCCTCATATTCCCTGCATAAGCACACATGATATGGTACTCGCCGTCATCATCATATTCACAAGTGATACCACAAATGCTCAATACAGAAGTAAAAAATATATACATCACGTAGAGAGGATTCCATTTTCGGATAATGATGTCACATAAAGGTTTGTTGTGAGAACCCCATGTCGCATGAGTGTATATTTACAACAAGTACGAGCATCAAGCATATACACACTCCCTCTTCTTTACTTTTGCTCCTGCCCGAAATTTCTATTCAAATAGAAATAAAAATCGGTACGTAAATACATGATCCTCGTACAAAAAAGTTGTGCATAATATACAAAAGGAACAATAACCATACAACAACTTCGAATGACATTCACTGAGAGAGAGAAAGGACAGTGAAACGACACAAGATACAAAAAGGAAAAGGTATAATGCAGGGATTGGAGGGAGCAGCGATGGCATGATGCAATAAAGAATATACACGAGAGGGGAAAGGGTAAAGACTTTAAAACTCAGAACATCATTTTCCATGTAATCCAAAAAAGAGAAAGACGAACAAAAAACCCGCATAGTCTCGTGTTCTTCCTACTATTGCGCTCAAGTCTCATCGTCAAATAGAAACGTAAGTAAAGTTTAAAAACAGGAGTATACCTTTCACCAAAAAACGACAGCGACGATGGACCGACTTGAGCTACAATGACATACCATGACGTTCGCTTTTCCTCCTCTTTCTCTGTAGGATATTATTGCAACGAGTAATAAAAAAATAATAATAATAATACGCATACTTACTTTTCTGTTCACATGTAATAATGATCAACATAATCGCAACCCATGTTACATGAAACGTGGCCTTGTTCAACATGCGAATAGTTTATTCATACTGATTTCAAACCTGATAAATCATCCAGACCAACCGCGTCATGTCTAAACAGTGTCGCTCATAGAGAGGAGACATAATCACTCATCGTCCCGCTCTCCCAGACTCATTTGCACTAACAATTCCACAGTACAAAAAACAGTCTCATTCATTCCCTCATTTAGTATGCTATATGCAAGTACAACAATAATGCTGAATATACGAGTAAAAGAAGGGGAATAAATTTGCATTTCTGTCCCCAGGACACATGAGACCGGATCGGATCAAGCTCTCATAACAGTAAGAACTTGGGGAATGAGTGAATAGTAATAATAATACTTAACGTGTAGATTGTCAATGTGTAAGGCATAATATACATGTCTTTATAATGATATAAATATACAGTCAGTATCCCATGCTTATATACTTTCGTATCAAAAGATTGAATGAAGAGGACTGACATGGCATTATGTGCCCTGTTGGATGGTGTGTATATAATGTGGCTTTTGGAAGCCACTGGAGCATGCAACCCTTCCTTTGTATGTTCATGATCTCAGCAATAATATGGAGTGAATATTACGCATAAATCTCCCCTTTTAATCGGTCGAACAAAAAAAAATCCAGTGAGACTTTGTCATCATCGAATCCAATTGATATGCCCCTTCCTTTTTTCTTGTCTTGCAACTTGTGCTTTTTAGAAAAAAACACGTTTACTTATTATTACGCATTACTATGATTATACTGAACTCCTCTATACAGCCATCAAAATATACAACATTACTTTAAAACTTAAATTCCTATTAATATCAATGTCTCCTCCTAGTAGTAGAGTCTTCAAAACAGCAGCAATAATTCTTCTCATGATCATTTAATAAATAGGCCACAATCAGCGAACTTCAACCAGCACACACCAGCTTTTTGCCTCTCTCCTACAGAATATTATGTTGTGCATGTACCATCTTATTAATAGAAATCGAGTATATGGGAGGCAAGACAAGGGAGTTCTCTGAAGTCTGAGTTCTCTCTTTCGGTAAACCTTGATAACGATAAAAAATGGTGTACACTCTCCTTATCCATTCAACCAAATTAAGGGTTTCATTTATCACTCAATTTAAGGAGAAAAGCGCAGTCCATATTTCATTCAAGCATTCTAAGCCAACAACAATTCCGGTCGTTTATTTCCGCAAAATCATAACAAATCTCCATGAGTTCCTCCACCCAAGTCTCACCCCACTTGCCATTCTTGGTTGAGCATAACAGAAGCAGCATTCTTTCCTACACTAAAACCTAATAAATTTCATATAATACTTTCATTGGTACAATAGAATATGAATATATTTATTTACCTTAGAATATTTATTATAATCTTGCCAGACTAAGTCATTTATCTGGTTCTGAATCGTGTTGTAGACATACTCTTTGCCATTGGCGTACAAAATGGCAATTATGCGTGCAAAAATTCAAGCAAACCAAAATCCCTTTCATAATCTAATCAGCAACATGGCAGGTTGGCAAGTTCATTAGTTTTTGCTTAACTTAATAATAATAACATTCATTTATTGTCTCTCTATGAACCTATTCCTCGTGGTAATGCCTTTACCGCATAAAAATACTGTACATACTGTGAGCAAGAAACAATACAATGCAGCAGTTACCGCTTTTCCTGCTTTTGATGCCGTTCTTAAGCCCCCCTTTTGCCCGCATCATTGACTTCCTGAATCTGAATACATTACAATCGTCCATTTTGTTCAAAATTAGCGTTCTTTTAGATAGCGCGATACACGTATCAAATGTACAGTTGCTTTATATGAAGGAAGAAATAAATATTCACAGGATCATGCTCATGCTACGATAATTGTGAATGTGTGCAATTCAAAACGCTTTACATTATGTCAAACTAGAATACACACAGTCCCCGCTGAGGTCTTGTAGTTTCGGCACCTGACATTTTAATTACAGGGTAAATGACTTAAAATTTATGTTGTTCAATGGATACTTGGTATATTATGTAGATGTATGCACAACTGCACACACATAGCGAACTTTTTAAAACTTGCTCACTGATCCATCTTAATCACAATCCATCTTCCAAGAAAAACACACAAAACATACCAGTGAGGAAAGCAATTCATTTTGATAGCTTTTTTACTCATTTCACAGTTGAAGTCGGACTCGATGGAGTTAGCTTTACATCAAGACTCACTGCGACCAGACAGATGAAATGCTAATTGCTAAATAATGTACCGCAAGTGTAGCTAAAAGGAGAATTATGTTGCGGACTTTTCGTTCTTGTCACACAGAACATCAAGTAGCAAACCGATTTGTGTTTCATAAGCAGTAGAGAACGCAACAATGCATTTCATGATTACTCATATGCTATAAAACAAGCAAGTGTGTCGCAGAAGAAAAAAAGTGGGGCAATCTCAGAAAGCTTTCACTTTGATCCTCATGATATATGTAAGTCCAAGTTATCTCGTCATGCCACTCAGATTTGCTCGCTCAAAATATTTTGACTTCTTATCCAAATTGTACATCGTCAAATATGTTTAAGGTATGCAGTGCATAATCTGGTTAGTTATGTGAATTTTCAGACATTTCAGATTTTCAGATTTATATTTTGTTTGAAAAAAGGGAAAATAATATGCTCAAGATTTTATATTAGTTAAGCCCTCCAAGATCAACCAGTAGTTAAAACCAGTCAACTCTTACAATGTCATAAATCACGCAGCTGTGGGTGACGAGAGTTTTAGCCTTTAATACTTCATTTCTAATGATTTAGTGGGCTAGTCTTAATATAGGTGCTACACTGAATTCCTTTTTAAACGAATATACACTTATTGCACTCTGAGTTGGTAGATATATTCCCGGAAACTTTGTTACAAATAATCCGCTCGTAGGTTTGTTAAATCTAAAATTTTAGGGATCAGATGCACCTTACGCATTTTTAGACAGTACAACAATCTATCAACCTCTTCTCCCAACGCGCAAGAAACTGAGATGATATTTTACCTGTGTAACAGAGAGCATTTTAAAATCGTAATACAATATCCCTTTTCTTGTGTATCTGAAACTGTTAATCTACCTCCACATACCCCTGTTGTGAAATCATCGTTTACCCACATATAAGCGATGCGACAGCTTTGAGGCGGACAATCTTACAATCAGTCGACGTTTTACCGGGTATTCTTTCCGCATTATACTTATTGTAAACTGCATGCATTCATATTTTAGAAACAAATAATGTGGATAGTTATTTTGATAGCTAGGACAATCTCACTTACTATTCAAAAGTCAAAACGATAAAAAAAAGTAGAAAGAAACTGTGTTGAATGAAATTTATATTGTAAAAAGGGTTAAATAACGCGAAGAGAATATCACTAGCTCGTGTCAACCTGACAGATCTCTATCGAACGGTCGTAGCTCATATAAGTCATGTACAAAGTACTGCCAACAAAAAGGGTAAAACTCCTTTTCTTCTTTTTGAGTAATTCACCTGGTCATTCTCACAGCAAGCTGTGTCCTACTCAATAGCTATCTATCCATCTTCAATCTCCACTTCTGCTTTTCTCCAGGAAAGATTATAATGCAGCATAATGTTTACATAATATGACCATGCTGTTGTTGATGGGGATGATGTTGAAACATGCGAATTGCATGACCATACTTCTTTCAAAGCCATATTAAAAGCATAAATTTAAACATTCTATATACATCTTTGAATCATTTATACACATATACACATAGAGCTAAACTGACGATAACGATATGCACGACTCCATACTTCAATCTGTTCCATCATAGTCATAGTAGAAGAGGAGCGTTTTCTCTTTTTTCTCAACTCATAAAAATTTAAAAAACTACTTTTCGACACAAGTAAATGATGCGCATAAAAAACTTGCTTCTCTTCTTCCTACAGCATCACCCAAAAAACCGATTATACGTGCATATATTGGCATTATACTCGAAATATTTGAGCCAGACAGACAGATAGACTGGAGAACTCCAACTGGTTTGTAAGTTTTCGTATTTTGGGTTCCATCCAAACCCACTTTGGTTTCAACTCGGTCAGTTGGCTCATTAGTCATTATAATGAACTTTATATGCAGTTATATTACTGCTATTATTATGAATATTATTATGGATCTACTGTCTCGATGCTCACGAAGCTACATGTAGTTAAGTACACATGTACATTGTTACAGCACCACGTTTTTTACCAATTCCAATCATGCAGAACAAATACAATAGTTGTTGGTTTCGTATGTAGACGTGCTGAGCACAGGTACATGCATTCCTATAATAGAAGCCACAAAATAATGACGAAAAGGAGCTTGCCACTCTCTGCGTGATATTTACCATTAGGGAAACAGCGAAAAGGAAAACTTTTATAGATGCAAATGAACATCTCTCTTTTTTCTTTCCTTTTTTCTCTTCGCTCGCCTTGTTCCGAGGGAAGTTATCATTACAAATAGCGACTAAATGGATAAGTAGCCTCCTCTGCTTGTCAAGCCAACGTAAATTTTAGCCTAAGCACCTCTAATTAGTGCCCAGTTAAGGATTAAAATTACGAAAGATCCTACTACAGGATTATGCATATGTACATGTATGACTGCATGGCGGAGTATAAGTAATCGCTATTATGATACGCTACTAATGCTCTTGTCTATAAGGTGAAATATCACGCTAACAAAAAGTAAACATCACCACCATCACTTAACTCCCCGCACTGCCTCTCTCTTCTACTTAGCGTAAAGTCCCGCTCTGTTATAGCTCGGCTCGTTAAGACCCTCCAAACAACGAAAACGTAGGAGCTGATTCCTTATTATTTCCACCGAAAAAGGAAAATGACCTGTGCATATAGCATACCTAAACTTCACTATTTGGTAAATGCATATTAATAAGGGAATAGGGTACATCAAGATTTCCAGTTATTACAATAATATACAAGGAGAAATTTGCACGCGAAGTGCAAAATGATGAATAATAAATAATCAGGTGTACGACATTCTAATGATAGCCTGTCCCCTACACTTTAATCCTGAGAGAAATGAAACCCTAAAAACGTTAAAATTGGCATATAGTTATGCTGTCGCTGTAAGAACATGTAGAGAAAACTATGAAAACCCGGTTTTTACACACACACACAAACATTCCATCCAGTTAGCACACAAGATTTATTAATAGTGAGCAAGGTAGATAATATGTATTTGTTTATACATGTTTACAGTATGATGAATAGGGTAAAACAATGCAACGATACGAAGTGTATGCATTAATACGAAACACATCTTTTTCACCACGGACAAGTGTGGATTTTGTTATTCGGAAAAGTATATTATACCCATTTGAGGTATTACGCTTGTGTAGACGGTGATGATGCATGATCATGATTGTTATATGTTAAAATTACACACAATTTAAAAAGATTTTTGACTGACTTCGCCTGAATAAAGATGAGGCAAATCAAGCAGCTCGTTAAGTATTATGGTTCCAAGATGTAATAACCATCTACAAGCGAATGCTTGTATGCAGAGAATCTTTCCTATTCAATCATATTATTTCCACTTCACCTTTTTTTCTTCAACTTGTGCATACCCAAAAACATCCAATAAAAAATAAATAAATATCATGATGATGCATTTCAGATTTCACCCTCACCTGAGGAGCGAATGTGAGTGATAGGTTTTCTTCATGTAAACAGTTGGTTGTCTACTTATTGTTAATACTGGTTCTTTTCCACCACCACCATCACCCATGAATCAAGAAATCAATATTTGTTCAATTAGCTAAGGATTGTCTGGTTAAACCAATCTTCTTCATATGAAAGTGAAAATTTCTACACTCTCCCAGTCAAATTAATTCATGCCATGCAACATTCTTGCTTTTTTCTCTGAAAATGTTATTATATGACCTTGAGTCAATAATCATGGTGGCTGGAATAGGAATGAGTTTATAAAAATCCGGTTCGGGAGTAGAATGTATATTTGGGAACGAACAAGTAGTCAGAAATTTGATTTTTTGACGAGTACCTCGTTTTCAATGGTTTTAATTATTGTATAGCCCAAATAGAATAAATGATACTGGCCAGGATAATTTTTTAAATGCAGCAAACGTTAATACAAAGAATAATAATCTGATCCAATTTTCTTTCTTACAAGAGCTTCTGTCCGTCTCCGTGAATCACTTGGTTTTGAGAGTCGATGATTTTGATTGACTTCCTTTTGTTCCAACAAATTGCTCTGTTGATGCTTTGCAGCTTTCAGCAACTCAAGTTGGAGTGGTAATTGCCAAAATAGCAAATCCATTGTTTACACAAATACTCGATATGGTTAAGTCAATTTACAAACAAAACAAAATTTGGAGGAAGGTTTTAAAATATTTAAATTTACTGCTGTAAAAGCGAGACTTGAAGAAGTACCGACATGCTAGTCCGAAAATTGCAAAAGATTAACTAAGCCATGTTTCTTGATATTTTGCACCAAAAAGTTCATGCTACCAATAAAAATCTGACTGAGAAGGAAAATGTTCATGCAAAGCTAGGCAAAGTGATATAGAATGGATGAGACGATGACTTAATTATCAGCACATCGCTCGATAAAAATATGATACTCATCATATTATTATTATTGCCATTATCCCTTGTGGTGGCGATAAGCACACGCATTAGTACGCGAATAATCATAGCCCTCCTCCTCTGCTCATTTTTCACAGTTTATAAAAATCACCAACAATAGCGACAACGACAAAATTTCTCATTTGTGTGAGTTTGCGGAGTTAAAAAGTTTAAAACGCGTCAAACCCATTAACACGAACGTTACCGACGCGCCTTAGTGCTTCATATTACATGCAAGCGTATTAAACGCTGCTCGTAACTTATTATATTCTAGCGTGGCGTTTGTACGCGAGTGTCTTTTTCGTGAACAAAGGCATTGCATGGAAAATGCTCATGTCGTCGCTAAAATGTTATTTTATGACCTTAAATATGGCTTATGCTCTTCAACCGTCTCTCTTTCAATGTGACGACAACAGTTCTTCCATCGGAATGAATCATTGCGTGAACGTATTTAATTCCTGCTTTTATAGCATTAATTACCCTCTGTTATTAAAAATGCAGGCATCCTTCCCACAGATGTGCGCACAACAAGTGACTTCCTATATCATGCATACCATCTTTAATACCCATACCCACTCGGCAAACTACACAATTATTAACTTCGGCATTTTCATGGAAATTTTTCCTCACTTGGTCTGAAATTTTGCAGCGCAAACATGCAAGCACCATGTTTCACATTTTTTCAAACTTATCATTTTTTTGTCGTCGAGCTGTTTGAAACAATGCTCGTTTATGAAAAGGGAAAATTTTCTGAAAAAATGGGATTTTTAAAAAAGTTTTAAATTTTTTCGACAAAAAAGTTTCATTACAATACTCAGTTTGAGGCCGTTTAAATATGAAAATGATGATAATTAAAGGATGTCGAGTGGAGGTTGGTGTGTGTGTGTAGTGATGATGATGAGGCAGCTCCTGCATTCGTTTTTGTTAAGTGAAATGAAGCTTATGAGCAGCGGAACCTTTCCATTTTCCCTATTAAACCGTCTCTGTAAAAATTATTCTTTATGTACGTGCTATTTTCGCTGTAGAAATGGAATAGAATGAGACATTATGTTTACTACAATGTGTCTTCTCATTGATATTTCAAGTACGATGGGCGGTGACTGGCTGCATTCATGAGAAAAGTCCCTCCACAAATGTATGCATGATCATGATCACACAATACATGAGATTGTACGTTAAGCACATCACATAAACCTTGAATGATGATCTGATGTAGTAGTTTTTGTTTGTGGGGTAATCCCAGCTTGTTAGATTTGGCTGTGTATATACTTTTCTTTGATACCATAGAACTCAACTTGTTGGACTGACTGAGATGCTCTAGTAGATTGAGTCGACCCTTCGCTAATATGCAATGTAACCCCTCATCAATTTCATCATCATCGTTTTCATCCTGATCATCATTATTCGGGAATTTTACTTTACAAGTTATGATGATGAAAAATATGTTTCAACTCATGCTAACAACCAGTATAATAATGAATATGATTATTGTGTGAATAAATGATTAAGAACAACACTGCAGCAGCAGCACACTGTGACAGGCGCTCAAATTCAATGGAAAAATATGAGCCCTAAAATGACACAACACGACAGCATATATTAATAAACACAATGGGCAAACAGTTCTACCACAACGAGTACAAAAGATTTGGTTATTAATACAAAAGTGTGATTATGATCCATGTCTAAAAATCATACTGCGACTCATTTGTTACGAATTATATAAATGAATGATTGCGCAAGTGTAACCGTATTATGCAAGTATGAAAGCCCTTGCTAAAAACCACAAATTACAATTTTTGATTTAGAAACACTTCCTCCTCATATTTTCTACTTGTAATATCTCCATTAAAAAATCCGTGAATTACAAAACGATTTGAATTTATCGCCAACTCAAGTGAGAACAGGATTTAATTACGAATCTTCAAAGAAAAAAATAGATCAAACGTAATTGTAAAAACAAAGCGTAAAATTTGTTCACTTTGTTACTGATGTTGTTGCTCAAAAATACTTCAAAAAAATTAAAAACTGACCACAACTTATGTGAATTCAAAGTGACTGTAATGCGTTTTAAATAATGTATGTAAGCGAACAAAATGCTGTCAAGTCTGGCATTTCTTTTCACTCTTCTTGACGCTTACAAAAGTTTGCGTTCAGCACCTTGTCAGAGCGAGTTACAAGCACCACTTTTAATATTATGTGTAGGTGACTACGTGGAGATGCTTTAAGTTGTCGGACAGCCATGCAGCACGACTCAGCGCAATAGTGCAAGTATTCAAACCCCTAATTTACTACGGTAAAACTTATGATGGTGATGATGAGGATGATGGGCAAACGCCGTGTTAACTCGTAAAGCCACGAAGGAAAAAGTAAAATGTTGCATGGATGGTCAACTCCTCCTTTTAATGTAGTAGTATGTCATCAAGTAGAAAAGTTCTTCAACGTACCTGACTCACCTGAAACAAAAAGAGAAAAGCAAACAATCAATTAACAATTTAGGATTTGTACATTTCTCATATTCATTATTATTATTATTTAGCAGCAGTACGGCAGGGGTAAGGTAGTAGTACCAAGGAAAAAACTCGACACTAATAACTATTCGTGAGGACGGATATATATTTTCGCTTGAGCAAAATATGATTTCACACATAACCTTATTACACTCAGTTTTACCCGCTGAAAGTTGAAATACATATCAAGAACCTACTTTATCACAAACATATAGTCTAATATTATGGAGCTTTCAGTAGCCAGAAGAAAATTATTATTTTCTTGAAAAGTTTGCGTAAACCTCTAACATATAATAAGCAATACCTTTATTTCTTCTCAATGAAATCCCTTTCTCCCGTTCAGTTCTGTCGTTGCGCAGAGAAGAAACAAATTTATAAAATTACAAAAGCTGAATGTTGTAAGGTTTCTTAATATGAAAATGCCTCGAATGTTAAGAATATCTAAATTTTTATGGAGTCTTGAAAATGTCATATTTGATAGTGATGTGTCCTTTATATGAATTCAGTATTGAAGCATATTTTGCCAATCCCTTATCATCGGCATTCATTTTCCATCCTTTTATTGGAAATTCTTTGGTCGCATGCCATAACTGCGTTGACTCTTCAGCTACGATAGCAATATAAAGCTTCAAATCAAACCTTGTTCCTTTACAAAATACGCATGCTCTACTATACATTACAGGAAATCCCTGTGCAAAGAGCGGAGTTGATGAAAATAGCAAAATTCAATTCGAAAAAATCGGGACTTCTTTGGAATTTCTCGTCTTTGTCCATCCGAGAAAAAATGGAGACAAAACAGGATAAGATTGTATGGTGTCCACAACATTTCTTCATCTCATAAAAACCCAAGAGAAAGCAGAGAGAAGAGAAACGTAATTTTTGACAAAAAAGGAGATTGGATTGCAACTGGACATTGCACATACACTACACTGGAAATACGATAGGGTTCGTCCCATATACCGCTACACAAACCATACAACAAATCCCTGTATATATTATTGTGGCATTTTTTGAAAGAAGAAAGAATATATATCTTATAGCTAAAGCATTCAATCTTTTACTATTTCCATTTTTTAAGTCACATTTCAAGTATTACCCGATCCGCCGAATCTCTTGCTCCAGATCCGTCTATTCAAACTCCATGAGTAACAGCAAACAAAATTGAATGATGCATACCTCATAATACTTTGTGTACAGACAAAAAATAAATGTCGGTAAAAAGAAATTCCTTCCTGTAAATGGGTATGCACAGTTTGGTACGGTTGAATGTTTTTTATTTTAAATTCATCCTCTAGAATGCCAAAGCGGTCAGCGTAGTTGTATTTTATCGGGAAGAAAAAAAATCGCCGCTTCAACTCCTCGAATGCACATAGCTTTTTAAGTCATGGAGAAAAGTCTAGAGAGTAATAAAAAGGCGACCTTTCCTTCGCGTTTGAATTTATTTGAATACAGTCACACAGCCATTCATAGAAAAGGATTATAGCATCTATTTGTGTATATCCATACCATCCGTTTCTCTGCCTGAATAGCTTACAATTACAGTCTACACTGCATGTTATAAAATCTACAAAAATCATGCTATGATATCACTCTATTGTAATTCATTCAACCATATAGAGATTGACCGAACCATCTCCTACACCATCTTTTTCCACAATTTCGAGAGGGTATCATCTTGTTTGAATGTCAGTAAGTTGGCATTCTATTCTATTCTCGATAAATGATGCATTCAAGCTTACACAACATCAACAACCCGTTAACGCTCAGTGATGCAAGTACCTATATCCGCAAACAGCCTCCCTCAATCACAGATTAAAAAATTGAGGGCAGATGAGCCAACCTAGGGTCCACAAGTTTACGAGTAAAAATTCCAGAAAAGGGGCAAAATCAAAGCACTACTTTTTGTAGTGCCGAAAAAACGAATAAGACGAACAACATTTTACAGCAAAAAGGAATGTCAAGTAATAACATATTTCTGTGAGTATAGTGTTTTTATTAAAAAAGGTACACAGATGTTTTACTTCATGATATTTCTAGTTTTCATCTTAAGTTATCATTTTTCTGGAGTAATAGCATCATAAATGGATAATAATAATCATGGTACACATTTTCTTATCATGCCACTCATGTCTGGTATACTGTTTCAGAGGAATTCTTCAATTACAAAAAGCAAGGAGTAGATGATATATGTAGTGTGATTTTTTAATGAATCATTATATTATTATCTACTTTTGTAAACCATCATTCGTGAAAACAAACATTACTGTGTTTCTTGTTTTGTTAAGGTTGTCATTAATAAGGTGAAAGTGACCTACCTGAACCACTTGAATGATTAGTTTGACTTTTTTGTTTATATCTTGCTAACAAGGAATGAAAAAAGGTTGAAACCAGTTTGACAATGACTGCTATCTATCTATAACGTATTACGTAAAAGCGTGCATAACTACTTTTATAATTATAAAATTGTATGATTATTAATTATTCTGTGCCAAGACACTTTCTTGAGTATTAAATGGATAGTATAGCTATTCATATATGTACATTACTACCGGGTAAAAAAGTTTTTACAATTTTTTAGCCCATCCGAGTTTTTCAGCGAGAAGCATGCAGTCACGCACGAGTTTAGTCATTTTTTGGTACTACACGATTGTTAATATCATTTAACTATGTATATATTTTGGTAATTGCTAAAGTGCTAGAAATTCTAAATTGCGAAGCAAACAAGGTGAATGATACACGATTGTATAATTACGAGGAGTTTAAATTGATACTTAGAATCATGCTTTGAAGAGGAGAAAAATCATGGAAAAGATAAGATGGCGATAGATAAGAGGTGACCTACATAGCCACTTTTTCCTTAGATAGAAGGAATTCCAGCAAGAAATATCAACTCCCCACAAACCGAAATACTTGTTACTTCCCTCATTTTTCCAACTCTCCTTGTTTCGCTCGTAATAAGGCATAATCATTAATTCAGCATGCTCAACGATG